>PISX010007010.1:0-92530 GCA_004024625.1 Mellivora capensis | reverse complement strand
CAGGTTTACACACTTCACAGCACTAACCATAGCACATACCCTCCCCAATGTCCATTACCCCACCCACCTTTCCCGACCCCCTCCCCCCAGCAACCCTCAGTTTGTTTTGTGAGATTAAGAGTCACTTATGGTTTGTCTCCCTCCCAATCCCATCTTGTTTCTTTTCTTCTTTTTCTGCCCCCCTAGTCCCCCATGTTGCTACACCAGCTTTTTTGACAGTAACTTCCTATATCCATTTGTGGAATATGGAATTACTTAGGAATACATTGGCAGAAGTGTGGAAAAGCCTTTTTTGACAATAACTTCCTATATCCATTTGTGGAATATGGAATTGCTTAGGAATACATTGGCAGAAGTGTGGAAAAGCCTCCAGCTGTGATGACCGAACTGCTTTTCCTCACGTTCTCGGCCGCCAGGTCCAGGTTCCCAGCCCCGTGTCAGTGGCATCGACCCTTGCTCTCAGGACAGCAGGTGCTGTGGGCTGAGCATGGGCCCCTGGCCACTCCCGCCGCAAGGCAGCCTGGAAAGGGACAAGATCCCACGGATGGGGGAAGAACTAGCATGCCTCCTCCCGGGGGATGGGCATGTGGCTGGTTCAAACACCATCACTGGGCTGCACGGTGCTGGTAGAGACGGTCCGTGGGGGGCGCTGCTGCTCCCTGGACTCTGACCCGCCCTGCACCCAGTCTGATGCCCTTCGTGCCATCCCCCTCAGTCAACCCCTGCCCTCAAGCCCCACCCTGCCCCCCAAGATCCTTCCCTGATTCCACCTTCCTCCCAAAGATCCCCTCGGACAGAGCAAGCACCCTCCTCCAGGTGGCCCACCTGGTTCATCCCCGGCCCGCCTGCTGCCATCCTCAATGCTGGCCTCTTTCTTGCTCAATAGGTGTCTGTGTCCCGCCCCCCCCGCCCCTCCTCAGGGTATCTTCCCTGCTAGGAAAGCCTCCCTGTTCCTCCTCTGCAGCCGCTCAGCCCCACCACAGCTAGCTCCTGACACGGGATCTTCCTGCCAAGTGCCCCACGCCCACCGGTTGGGGTTCTCAGGACTCCTTTGTGGGTCCCCCTGTCTGGGGTGCTCTGAGGTTTCCCTCTCCCTGCCCTCTGCTCAACCTCCTTCTCTCTGATGCCCCCTCAGCCTCCTTCCCCAGCTGACTGGGTCATCATCAGGGTCATCAGGGTCACCCCATCCCCTGCTGCCCCTGAACTTGTCCACAGGCTCCGCTCTCTTCTGAAGGGCAAGTTACCTTCTAACTAAACAATTGTGTGGCTGTCCCAGGGCAGAGATTTTTTAAAATCTTAAAAAAAGGGGGGGGGCTTGTTTTGTTCCTTGATGTATCCCAAGTGCTTCACAGGATGTGGAGCTCCCTCTGCAGCCAGGCTGTCCCACGCTTCATTCTTCATTCTGCCTCCTCTGCCCCCCCCACCCCCCAGCCTAGGGTCTTTTGCTTGGGGTTGTTTCAGGCCTCGGGAAGAGGGCTGTTCCCTCCTGGCTGTTCTTGGTGGTCCCTCGAGCCCTCCTGTCTGTGTGCACCCCTGTGGAGCCCTCACAGCCCTCTCCCACGGACCCGTCTCTGCGGCTGTGGCCTCCTCAGGGTTCCGAGTGGGCACCGTGGCTGCTTCCTGCCGAGGAGCATGTCCTGGGGAGTCCAGGGCTGGGTGAACTATTTGAGGCTCAGGGTGCCCCCAGGATCCCTCCCAGAGCCCAGGGCCTGCCTGCGGCACCCTCCTGGACACCTCGTGTAGGGAGGTTTCTAACCAGCTAATTTGGGGTAGGTGCACAGGGAGGGCCTATCACAGTGTGTGCTTCTTGGAGAGGGTGTAGGGGGCGGTGGGGCCTGGCCTCCCTGATGCGGCTCCTCTTGCCTTGGGCTGGTTTCCATCGGGGTTCTTGGATGAGGCCTTTGCTGGTTGTACCCACCGTGAGCATCTTTGTTTGCTGTCTGCTCTACTCTAGGCCTTCCCTGTGTGACGGGAATCCCACTGCCATGTAAACGAACCCACCAAGAGCTGGTCTCACAGTCCTGCTTTGGGAAGACCACAGCCCCTCCTCTGAGGTTCCCGTTCACACTGGGGTTTCTGGCCCTCTGGACTTGGCTCTGCAGGGGATGTCCTGCCCACTGTCCCGCCTGGTGCCCGGTGCCCTGCGCCCCCCTAACCTGGTCTGCAGCCTTCGGGAGCCGGCAGGTAACTTCCTCTCTTGGCTCTTGTCCAAGGGTGTTCGAGGTTCAGTACATGCAGATGGCACACGACTGGGACAGTGCTGGGTTCAGGACACCCTGCCCCACCCCCTCCATCCCCAAAGTCTCCCGTGTCTTTGAACGCACAGATGCTCTGGGCAAGCGTCCCCGTCTCATCCCCACGAAGACGGGCCCGCTGAGGCTTTTATCCTGCTGGCCTGTTTGCTTGAGGCTCTTTGGGTTTCTTTTCTTACCTTCAGGGAAACACCTGTTACATTAGGAGCAACTGTCAGCATCTGGTGATCACTCCCTTTCCCTGCTTGTGTCATGGTGGGCGTGCGCGGGCAGAGTCCCTGCCGCCACCGGCCACGCTCTGCCTCCTAAATTAAAAATCAATGACCTCATGGCTGACGTCCCTCCTGTGCTGGGGCTGGAACGCCATCCCAGCTTCACAGAGGGCTCTGTGTGCCCTGCTCCTGCTGGGTGTGCCTCCATGGCTCTGGAAGGTCTCGGCCTTGCGCTAGGGTGCAGGGCTTCTGGGAATAACGCTTTCAGCAAGGTCATGCCAATCCTGAATCCTTGGGTCTCAACTTTCTTCTGCGACCTCAAGGCCATCATCCCAAAGGCCCCTTCTGGGCAGGTGCCCTCCCACTCCCGGGGCGAGAGGTCTGCTTCCGGGAGGCGGGTGCTCCTGGCTTCAGGCCACATGTTTTGTTCTGGCGGAGATAAGACTTGGGAACTGGACGTGAGCCTGAACTTCAAGCCAACTGCTGCCACATCTTTAACTCCTGGCAGGGGTCACCTGGCCACCTAGGGCCCTCTGACCTGCTTGGGCTGTTCATGATGGAGGGGGCAGGGCTGTCCCTGGTGAGGTGGCGACTGCACTAGAGCTAGATTTTGTTTTGTTTGAACACATTTAAATTTGAATGGAAGCAGCCACACGTGGTGGTGGGCAGCCGGTACTGGAAGGCACTGCTCTAGAAGGGGCCAATGGTGACCCCTCGACTCAGTCTTCCTTCTGCAGAAGAAAACTGGAGACCCCAAGACAGGCTGAGGTCCTGCGGCATTGAATTCAGACCCCGGGTGACGGCCGAGGTGAGTCTTCTGAGAAACAAGCTGGCACAGGGACGGGGTAGGACTGGGAAGCGACATTAGAAGCTGTCAATAGGTAAGCTCTTCAGAGCTGGTCTGGAGCAGAGCCCTGGCCTTGGAGAGCCTGCGGTTAGCAAAGGGCCTGGCACGCAGCCATGGATGTCAAGGGGCCCAGCAGATTGCAGCATACGGGACCCTGCGATCCTGTGCCCGTGGTTTTGTTCTGAAATACGTATGATTAGAAAAGCCCTGGCATCACCTGGTAAGACCAAACAGCTCTGGGCTGCCAGGCCAGCCCCTGAGGGCCCCCACCCCGGGCAGCGCCCTCACACCCACTGGCCTGCCCTTCTCAGGAAGAGGAAATAGATGTGGTGGGAGCGCCATGGGCACACCAACACCAGGTGGCGGTGTGCAGGCCACGGGCGTCCCGAAGCAGGGCGGCGTCACACACGGCAGTTATCACTCAGTGCCTTTTTATTGCCATTGGGTTTGTGACTGCTGATAGAGTGCCGGCTTGAGGAGCAACGGGCGGATAAAAACCGTGGCTGGGCAGTTCTTGTGATGAGAGGGACCCGCCAGGAGCCAGGAGGACTCAGAACCTGACGAAGGTGGCATCGATCTGCCGCACAGAAGGCAAGGCCAGCATGATTTTGCGCCGGTACTGCGGGTCCTTCTGCAGGGGGTTCCTCTCCAGGTACACCGTCTCCAGGTTCCTGGCCGCTTTGAGCTCATCCAGGTCGCTCCAGCTCTCCAGCAGATTGTCATTCATCTGGGGGCACGCACACACATTAGGGAAGCCTTGAGGATGGAACAGCCCCAGCCTCCCACCCCCACGTCTGAGCAGGAGCCCGGTGACAGGTCCTAGCCCTCCCTACCCAGAATCCAGCATGGTATCTTCCCCAGCTCCTCAGGGAGCCCTCTGTCACCTCTTCACCCCCTGGCCTCCTCATTCCCCCATGCGGAACGCTCTTGCTTCCGCCTGGAGCTGGGGCTGCGTCACCAGACAGGCCGATCCAAGTTAAGATTGGCAGAGAAAAGACTGAGCAACACTGCTTCCAAGCCCTGCCCCATCTCTAGGCAAAGCGTTCAAGCAGGTTTGACTCTACTTCCTACAAACCAACTTGGGGTTGTTCCCAAGGCCTGACTCCATGCTCTGACCATAACCCAGCCAGCATGGCAGCGGCCACGGCAGCCAAATGGCCCATCTGTCCCATCAGTTGCCACTGGCCTGCCCCACTGGGATCCCCACTGCAGGTGTCTGAGAGGGAAATGCCCCGTGCCCGGCCTCCCGCTGCCCAGGCAATATCCCCAGGATGCAAAGCTGGATGAGGGCTCAAAGCACGTTAGAGTCCACCCTCCTGACCGCCAAGAGCCGGGAAGAATTCTCTGACTCTCAAACCACCGTCAAGACGAGGACATGGCAGGCCCCTGGGTTCAGATGCCCATGGTTCAGATGCCGTGGGCTCTGACGCTCAGTCCACACCTGTCCGTGGATGGTCGTGGCTCCTCCTCGGGGTGGGCAGGGCAGGGGGTTCCAAGAGGCGAGCCGCCCTGGTTTCTACCAGTTCTCCAAGAATACGGCAGAGGGACAAGTGACAACAGTTGGCAGAAGTGTCCCTGAAGGCAAGAGGCAGTCAGCACCTGGCTGAAGGGGGAGGCGAGGGCTTGGACAGGCACACAGCCAGCGACCAGCTCCCAGAGGAATCGAAACCCTGACCTGTACTGTCTGCTGATCTCGGGGAAGCAGAGACCCCACAGGGCTGATTTCATGCCAGCAGCCCCCGGCCCC
The DNA here is from genome assembly GCA_004024625.1 of Mellivora capensis. Lineage (NCBI taxonomy): Eukaryota > Metazoa > Chordata > Mammalia > Carnivora > Mustelidae > Mellivora > Mellivora capensis. Next base: position 87,472 of record PISX010007010.1, on the reverse strand, counting down.
CGATGACAGAGCTGGGAGGAGGCGCACGGCGGGCTCGGACGAGCCAGGGCAAGTTGGCTCCAGCCTGTCACTGCTCACAAGGGTTTTGGGTGATAGGAACTTTAAATAAGGGCAAACTGAGAGCTTCTGGGAGTGTCCGCATCACGACCAAGGGGGGTTGTGACACCAGCTTCGTGCCCTGCCTGCCTCACCCCCCAGGTCTAATTTTGCCTGTTTTAGAACTCACACATGGAGAGATGGTGGCCCCAGGGTCCCCCATGCACGGGGCAGAAAGCAGGAGCGCTCCTCCCAACCGACAGGGAGCAGACCTGTCCTCTGTGAGCCTATGGGGGCAGAGGCTACGGGGTGGTCCATTTCAGCTCCACTTACAGAGAAGTGGTGATGACAAGAGCTGCCCACATGTGCAATGAGAAGGAAGTGGAGCCATTCCAGGAACCCCCAGGCCCCTCAGGCAGGGACATCAGAGAGTAGCTCAGGCACTTGACAGGCAGGACAAAGGATCCTTGGAAGACCTTCCCAACCTCAATGCTCTGAGGTCACCTCCGTCAGCCTGGAATTCTGTGATGCTGCCTTGGGTCTGGCACATGGCAGCCTAGCATCTGGACAGATGGCGTGAGAAGCCTCTAGTACCAGGCTGTTCTGTGAGTGGGGGTTCGGCAGCCTATGACACGAGGCGGCGGTGGTGAAGGTGGGCAGACTGTGGAGACCTTGTAGGACTCTGGCTTTCACCTTGAGGTGTGATGGCAGCCCTTGGAGGGTTGTGGACTGTAAAGGGATCACATCAGGAAGCTGGGGTCATAGTGCCAGTCAGGGGGGATGGCGGCTGGGGCCACGGAACTAACAGCAGAGGGCAGAGAGGCTGGATTCTGGGTAGAAGGGTAAGGGAAGAGGTCGGCTTGTGTATGATGGGTAAGAGAAAAGGAGAAATAAAACAAAGTTCCAAGAATTTTGGCCCGAAGAACTGGGAAGCTGGAGTCCACGGGTACTGACATTGAACCGAGCAGAGGAGAGCACAGGGGGGCTCCTGGGCTCCAGGCTGGACATGCTGCTTGGTCCGGGTGACAGGTGGTCAGCCAACAATGCCCCGTGCTGAGCACGCCGTCGTGGCCGAGGCTCAGGAGCCCAGGGTAGAGCCCGGGGTGGGAACACGAGTGTGTGTACTGGGGGCATACGAGGGGTATTGTTTAGACCGGAGAGGCTCACTGGGAAGAGGGAGGAGAGAAAAAGTCCAAGACTAAACCCCAGGCACTCTAGAGATTTGTGGAAGGAAACAAACTGAAAACCAGCAAAGAAGACTGACAAGTGACCAGGGTGACAGCAGAACCGAGAGAGTAAGATCCTGGAAGCCACACGAAGGACATGTTTCAGGAAGAACTGATACATGTCTGCTGAGGTCAGAAGCAGGTGAGGGGTGCAAGGGCCACTGAATCCGCTCTGTGACTGCTGTGGGGAGCTCGTCTTGGTGTGCCCAGGTGGCAAAGCTGCTGGGCCATGCTGGAGGCACCTGCCACTCCTAGGGGACGGGGGGCGCTGGCTGGACTGTGTCTGAGGGAGGGTGGTGAGGACGTGGCTGATGGAGCCAGATGAGGAGGCCAGAGATAGTCGAGGGAGGCGGGGATCCTGGCCAAGGGCAGAGGGTGGGAGGTGTTGCAGCACAGTTGTGGCTGAGGCTGGGACGGAGCACCGCTGGTGGGGAGCCCCTGACTGAAGAGGAGGCAGCCTCTGAGAACCACCTCGTCTGCTGCGATGGGAGGCTGGGTTGTGGGGTCTCTCTTCAGCCAGGATGGCTGCCGAGGGTGGAGGAAACAGACCTGGAGAAGAGCAGCTGAGCTTGGACCCGAAGGCAGGAAGGCACTTGGGGGAGTAGATATGATGGGCTCACCTGAGGGTGAGGGGGCGAGGGCAGCATGATGCCAGGTCCCCGGGGACCCTGCCACGTGGACACTGAAACAAGGATTATGTGTGGCAGGTGCTGTGCTGGAGCACAAGTGGGGTTCTGATGTCAAGGGAAGGAGGGGCTTGAGGCCACAGGGAACGTGCACTGGGTGGTCTTTAAGGAGGAGGAGGAGGAAGAATGGTCTGGAGCTGGTAACGAGAATAGGATGCCACACAGCCCACCTCCAGGCCCAGAGAGTAATCTGTACTAAACATTGAGGGTTTGGTTTCTCACCACTACTTTTTCTTAAGCACAGATCACATTTTCCTACTTGCATATCTAGTGATTTTGGATCAAACAATAGACATTGTGGATAATATGCTACAGAGACTGGATTCTTCGAAGAGGGTTGATTTTTTGTTCTAACAAGCAGCTGAATGACTGGATGATGACCCTGAGGCTGCATGGGCTTGGGGTCACTTTGTTGGGGTCCCTCTAGCTTGGTGGGGACCAGCCTCCAAACTCCACCTCTTCTGGAGTGCAGCTTCAGACTTTATTAGGGTGGATTTGAAGTAGGTCTAATCTGAGCCTGTGGTCCTTAATGCTCAGGATGGGCCTTTCTGGAATCTAGCTGGATGGATGCCAAGAGTGTTGGCAAGATCCCTCCACCTGGGCAGGGCTGAGCTGCCCTACACCCCCAGCAGTGCAGCTGGGTGAGCCTTGAGGGGGATGGCCTTGTACCCAGATGGCTAAACCCTCAGCCATGGACTGACAGGGGATGCCCAAATGGACATCTGGGGCGCCTTCTCTGCATAGCTACCCCCTCTCCAGGGCCGTGTCTTACCATAAACTTTGCTCTCTGCTTCTTCAGCTCAACTGAACTGCCACACCATCCCAGGGATGCAGACTGCATACTGTCCATGAAGACAGAGCCAAACCATCTTTGTACTTGCCCAAGGCTGGAGGGCTGGTCTGTGACTAGTTCACAGCCATGGCCAGACGACTGTCTCTAATGACTTCCTGCGATGACACCTCCTTCCAGACCGACCTGTGTAAGGTACCCTACTTTCATAGAACTTCTTGTGGGCCTCATGTGTCACGGCTTTGGGAAAGTTAGATTTCCAGAACCTGGGTCTTGGCCCTAATGGAGGGACTGAAGCTGTGTCATGAGGGCTTAGACACCAAGAAGGCCCTCTCCTGTCAGCCCGAGCGAGCACCTCCCCTGGAAAGGGACACGGATATAACTCTTAGGACAAATTCTTAAGTGTTATTCTACTAAGCCTAGCCTATACACTCGTACAACCTGAGCCACCCACAAGGCCAAGTGCAAAGTGAGATGCCATGGCCGTGCTGGGGAGGCCAGTTAAGAGAAAGAGAGCACTGAATGGGAGAATCACTAAGTGGTGCCTGTACCGGCTGCACTTGGGCCTTAAAACACACAGAAAGTAGATTCATTTCACAAAAGCAGCAGGACATTGTTTAGAAGAAATAAGTTTTTCTGTGGCATTGTCTGCTTCAAAACCTCTTCCTGCCATCACGGTGGCTGATTCTGGCATCTGCTCCGGCCCAGGTGGCTGTGGAGTGCCCATGTCCTCTTCTGTTTCACTATCCAGCTCCTATCTGCCATACCACATGCTTCCGATCTCACACGGCAGCACTAATGCCAGCCCATCCTTGTCTGCCGTGGGGTCTGTCTTTGTAAACTCCAGACCTCATCACTCAGGATGAGCCATAGCCCGGCCTCAGGACAGTTTTCTTCCAGATTTGGTGAGTGCGGAACTGGAAGTTTAATTGCCACTGGTGGGACACTGTAACGACGTTGTTGATACAGATGACTTTTAGAGAGTCTTATCCTTGTATTTTTCCAAAATGGAACACAAAACCATTCACCTGCATTGTTTCCATACACACTCCAGGGTCTCCCAAGCCCCAGGAAGGGGAGCAATGTTCATGGAGGGAAAACTGATCGCCTTCATGTTTCTAAGTTCTTCATGACGGGAATGTAAAGGAGCAGGGCTGGGGTGGGACCCCTCCCTTCCTAGAGTATCTCCCAGGAGATACAATTTTTAGACTCTTTTAATCTAGAACATTTTCCACCTTCTACTCACAATTTTCTCTGTTAAATGAAATTGACTTGTTTAAGAAACCCAGTTAACTCCCTTGTAGAATCTCACTCATTCTGGATTTATCCACCTATTTTCTTGCAGTATCATCTAGCTTGTTCTTCTAGCCCCTGTATTTCCTGCAAATTTCAAGTTAGGTCTAAATGCTCGGTTAGAGTAGATTAGACATTTTTGGCAAATATGCTTTACAGATTAACCAAATTGGGGGACACTTAGCATCAGGTTGTCCCACTATCAGGGGTGGTAAATTTGATCACATGGGTAGGTTGGGGAGCACAGTTCCCTCTTGCAGTTAGCAAATTCTATGTGGGGTGACACACGGCAGACATCCAGCTCTCCAGTGACGAGTGTTGCCTGAATCCACTACTGGAATTATGCTATAGAATGTGTCCTGTTTGACGTTTTCCCAGTAGATTGCTGATGGTGCTCAAGTCCCAAACTTCACAGGTTGTATTTCTTTGCTTTATGATGTTTTTTTTTCTGGTATTTATACAGAAAACATACACTTGATTTCCCCCAAACTCAGTAATATCTTAAAAAAAAAAAGGTGTGGGAGAATTCTTAAGACACAGTTCATACACCACTGGTAGCACATCAAAATCACTTATTTGCTTGAGAATCTGTAGGCTGTTTCAACAAAGGGGATGCATGCCATGTGTGCTGCTGGTGTCAAGAGGTTTCTGTTACTTCCTGTAATGGTAGGGACTGAAGAGAGAGCCACAGAGAGCCTCCGTGAGAGAGGCCCACCTTTTCAAAACCCTATCATGGAGGGGCAATCCCGCTGCTTTTGCTGTGGTGTGTCTTTCAGTGAGGCCCCCACACACTCACAGGCAGGGGTCCTGTTGTCGATCGCCTCCCATGGCTTCCACTGAGATTTTTTCTCCCTGTTATGAGTCATGCTCTCCTGCTTCTTTGCACACTGAATACTGTGGAGGTGACATAGAGTCTGAATTTTGTCGGCCTCCTTTAGAAAGCGGTGTTCCAGGGGTGCACAGGTGGCTTGGCTGGTCAGGTCAGGTCATTATCCTGCTTTCAGCTCAGGTCATTATCCTGGAGTCCTGGGATTGAGTCCCACATCAGGCTCTTTGCTCAGTAGAGAGTCTGCTTCTCTCTTTAACCTCTCCCCTCTCATGCTCTCTCTCTCTCACTTTCAAATAAAATAAATACAATCTTAAAAATCAGTGTTCTGGCAGAGCCTCTTGGTCCCGTGGAGGCTTGGTCACAGGCCCCAGCAGAGTGCCTGACCCACCCCTGATGCAGGGCTGTGTGGAGTGTTGATGGAGCTTCTGGTGTGTTTGGCACTGTCCCTGCGCTCTGGCAGGTTGGAACGCGGTTGCTTCCATGTGCTGCGTGGCATCTGGAACCTCCACCTGCCTCTAGTCCGCGAAGCTGTCCGCTGTGGGCACACACATGCAGCTGAGCTGTCAGCTAAGAAAGCCCCGGGCCGATCACTGGGGCTTTGTTCCTGTGCAGCAGTCTCCCAGCTGTGCACCCGCCTGTGTGTTTCTCACAGGCCCCTGGGAACCCCAGCTCCGATGGCTGCCTCCCTTGTCCCGGGAAACAGCTGCTGCATCTGTGCCCAATTGTCCGTGGAATGTGCCCTCAGCTGAGGCCCAGGGTGTGACCATGGTGCTCGTCCCAAGCCCACAGCCTGCAGATATTGACCACCTACATCTGGCCGTGTCTATAGCTGTTAATGCTGAGCTGACAGGCGGAGGGCCCTACCCCATGCCTAAAACTGCCTCCAAATCCAAATTCAACATGACAGGTTACACTTGCTTGTATCTGTATTTATTTTCTTGTATATTAAGTGTTAGGAAGGATTTGACTCATGTTAGTACATTTATCCTGGAATATATTTAAAATAGTCTGAAAACGACAATACCAACATTGGCACTAGTGAGTGGCGTTCAAGCTCTTCTTGGAGTTATTTCACACACACCATAGTCAGAGCTCTGGTTCCAACGTGACTTAAATAATTCTTCCCTTTGTGTGGTTATCGTACTAATTTGAAATATTGTGAGTCATTTGTTTCAAGCCATTTGGAATTGTAAATTAAAAACATTTAGAAAAATGTGCAAAGCATTCTAAAAAACCAAAATGCGCAAACAGATGTCCTCAGAGAAGTTGCAGTGGATTGTTCGCCCTCCACCGGCCCCTACGGCCCCACAGGTGACCATTCACGCAGGTTAATGTTTCTGGGGTTTGCGTTCACACTCCATCTATGTGCCCACACTATCACTTATTTAGAGCAGCATGCCACATGTCTGGGGCCTGTCCACGCTGACCTCTGGGGGCCGTGATGATCTGGTGAGGGTAAGGCTATCAAGGTAGCTCCCAACTACACTGCTGTTTCATGCTCGGCTTCACACGCCTCCCTGCCTGTGACCTTCGCCTCTCCCCCCAGAGGTCACCAGTTTCTGCTGATTCACCACTAGCGTTTACCTTGACTCATTCCCTTCTTTCCAACCTGCTGCGGCCACCTAGGGCCAGGTCTGCTCATGTGGCCACAGTGGCCGGGGAGGCAGCGTGGAGGGTCCTGGGCCTCTGCTGGCCTCCGCAGTCCTGGCATGAAGCACACTTCAGCAGCCGCCCCTGAAATACACCTGTTTCTCCTTTTCCTCTCGGCAAAAGAATGCTCATTGGTGAGATGTAGAAAATACAGTATTTAAAAAAAAGTAAGAATCACACCTAGTTGAGACTTCCCACACGAGGAAGAGCACTGTCGATCTGCTCTTTCTTCCGCCTGTTCTGGGGGCCATCAACCGCAGTGGGAAGGGGCTGGCCTGAGTTGTCCCTCTCATTCTCTTAGAATACACTTTTCTACACATTCGTTTTTCAGTTATGAAAGAAATACATGCTTGTTATGGAAGACTTAGAGGAACCAAAGAGTATAAAGAGAAACAGAAAAACCAGCTACACATTTACAATCCAGAGACAAGGGCTTCTCGTATCTGCATCCACACTTCTGGTCCTTTGTCTGTGCATGTGTCCACAGGCAGAGTTTAATAACATGTGGATCTCCCCCCAAATACTCTGCACATTCCTTTTTCATCAACAGTATATCATGAGCATTTTTCTGTAGTTAAATCTCTTTCACAAACGTCATTTGAAGGCCTTGCCTCATAGCAGCATATTTCTTTTGTTTTGTTTTTTAATTTTTTTATAAACATATAATGTATTTTCATAGCAGCATATTTCATCACAGGAATATACCATCATTTATTTATTATTCCCTGCGGTGGAAAAACTGAATAATACAAACCTAAAGTTTCAGAAGAAAATCTGGGCAACTGCTTTTATAAGGTCTGGGTTTATAATCTCTTCTAAACTGGACACTAAACACTAAAAGCAAGGAAAAGACAGATTTATCTTTCTTTTTTGTAATCTTATCTTCTTTTTTATAATGAACACAAAGACTTTCTTATTAGAAAAAAAAAAGCTATTGCCAATGTAGAACAAGGAATCCTGACATTTATGTGTTTTTATACATAAATCTTTGGCTTTCTCCTCATTTTGCTGGGGTCTCGGGGCTCTGAAGCCCCCACAGAACCCGTGCGGTGCCGAAGAGTCCCACCAGCATCCCTGGGGCACTGGCTGCAGCACAGACCACCGCCTACCTGACAGCCCAAACACCACAGCTCACGGTCTTCACCAAGAAATAAATGATGAAATAGAAAATGTCTTATGTATTTACAAGCAGCTGTTACTTCTTACTCTGTGACTTGCTTGTTTATGCTCTACCCCATTTTTAAAGAAAAGGATTTTATTTATGTATTTTTAGAGAGAGCGGGAGTAAGCAAGCAAGCACAACTCGGGGGAAGGACAGGGAAAGGGAGAGGCAGGGAGAGAATCCCAAGCAGGCTTCGTGCTGAGCGTGAAGCCCAATGTGGGGCTTTATCTTACAGCTTGTGAGATCATGACCTGAGCTGAAGTCACGAGTTGGATGTTTAATTGACTGAGCCACCCAGGTGCCCCTTTACCCTCCTCTTCTAGTGGCACCTCCGTATGAGCTGTGTTCAATACATGGATATTAGCCGTTAGCACACATATTTGCACAAACATGTTTTCCAATGTTACTTACAGATGGTCTCTGCCCAACTAACCAACTTCCCCTCCTAAGTTCCCTCCTCTCATCCAGCCAGCTGTGTGGCAGGCACTGCTCTAAGGGCCGCTGAAGTGAGAGTACGCAACACATTCCTCTGCCTCACGGAGCTCACACACTGCAGTGGGTGAGTGAGATAGGAAAATGAAATTAAAGAAAGAAATAGGACTTCAAGTGATAGAATAAACAGAGCTGGATTTGCCTTTTTGTCATAAGTCAAAAGGACAAAGAACAAGAAACCACATTTTGCATACGTTGGACAACAGGCAAGACAGGACGGCAACTCCTGAGAGCAGAAAAACAAGAGAGGTGAGCTCTCTCCTCCCCGGCCTTCTGCCTGGAGTCCTCTGCAGACCACGGGGGGCCCAAGCACAGCCTGGTGGCCTTCTGAGCGGAGGCAGGGAATGCAGTTTGGGGAGGCAGAGGTAGCTGGAATTCCTGGAGAGGAGTGAGCTCTGCAGGGAAAAAGCTCCAGAAGAGAACCTGGTGTCCCCTGGAATCTTGGACTGAAAATGGGAGTGTGGATTGGCCCCAGAGCAGTTGTCAGAAGCCACGAGCTGGGCAAGGCCCGAGCTCACGCAGGGAAAGGATGTGTTTATGCTCCCACCAACCACAGGCAGAGACCTCACTAAATGCCCGGGCATCCGCTAGATACCCAAGGGTCATAGGCTAGAAACAGAGCAGAGAAGCCTTAGAGGACAGGCTTCTTAGACTCACACTAATAAAGCTGAAAACAAGTCTTGAAAGGACCAAGGGGTGACTCAACTATCTGTTAGATAAAAAGTCCAATATGCTTTAAAGGAAAACAACAAAAATACAGAGAGTCAATAACTGAACATCTCTCTTTTTTTAAAAAGAATTTTATTTTTGCATAATCTCTACATTCAACGTGGGGCTTGAACTCGCAACCCCAGGGTAAGAGTGCCATGCTCTACTGACTGAGCCAGCCAGGTGCCCCAGTAACTTACCATCCTAATGGCCAGTACCCAATACAAAAATTATTAGCCATTTGAAAAAGGAAGGCTTTAAGGGAAACACACATAAGAGGAGAAACAGAAGCTACAAACAGAAGCTACAAATTTTTTTCAGAGTTGAAAAATATAACATCTGAGATAAAAAGTTGAGTACACGAGGTTACAGCACATGAACATCATGGAAGAGAAGATCATGATGTCGCAGACACAGGAGCAGAAGTCATACAAATGAGAGCACACAACATAAAAGCCAGAGGCCCAGCTGCCAAGCGCTCGACAGCATACACGTCACTGGGGGTTTTAAGAAGAAGCTGGGGGAAGCAGAGGCAGAAAAACTGTTTGAGGAAATTATTTTCAAAAGTTTTCTACATTTGACTTTGAAAACTATACACCCATAGATCCAAAAAGTTCAATAGCACATGACAGGCAAGTGGCAAGAAAGAAAAGTGATATAAAAAACATAAAATAGCAGCTAGAAGGAGAAAGACGCGTCGCACATGAGGGAACAAGGACAAGAACAATGAACCATTTCCCATCAGAAACAGCGAGAAACGGGGCCCAAAAGGGTAAGTTCTCGGCGTTGTAAGACAGCCTCCCACCAACCTGCCACACCAGCACTGTGCACCTGTAACTCTACCCTCCAAGACTTAAAGCAAAGCAGAGACTTTTCCAGATCAATCAAGGCGGAAAGAATTGGTTTACAGCATGCTGCCCAATAAAAAATGTTAAAATTCTTCAGGTGGAAAGTAAACTCAACAGTGCGAACTACACAAAAGACTAAAAAATGCCATAAATGGTAAAACATGTCAGTTTTCTTGTTATTAAATTTCCTTTGGGGCAGCTGGGTGACTCAGTCCGTTAAGCATATGACTCTTGATTTTGGCTCACGTCATGATCTCAGGGTCATGAGATCAAGCCCCATGTTGGGCTCTGCACTCAGTGTAGAGCCTGCCTGGGATTTTCTCTCTCTCTCTCTGCCCTTCCCCACCCACCTAGGCGCTCTCTCTCTTAAAAAAAAAAAAAAAAAAAAAAAAATTTATATATATATATATATATATATATATATATATATATATATATATATAAAGTTTCCTTAAAAGATAACTGATACAGTGACCTATCATGGGGTTTACAGCCTATTAAAAGTAAAACATAAGACAATGTTAGCTGTTGGAGAGAAAAGGAAGTGTGTTCCTCCTTCCGTTATTTGTGATGTGGTGTAATATTACTTGAAGGCAGACTGTGATAAATTAAAAATACAGGGGTGCCTGGGTGGCTCGGTGGGTTAAAGCCTCTGCTTTAGGCTCGGGTCATGGTCCCAGGGTCCTGGGATTGAGCCCCACATGGGCTCTCTGCTCAGCAGGGAGCCTACTTCCCCCCTCCTTATCTGCCTGCCTCTCTGCCTACTTGTGATCTCTGCCTGTCAAATAAATAAATAAAATCTTAAAAAAATATTAAAAATACACTTTGTGATTCCTAAAATCATCAGTAAAAACAAAACACACAGATAAAAATAAATATGCCAACAGTGGAAATAAAAGGACTATCCCCAAAATAACACCATTTTTCCCAATCCGAAAAGAAGGTAGGAAAAGAGAGAAAAAGGAACAAATAAAACACAAACAGCAAGATGGCCGACTCAAACCCAACCATGGCACAGGATGCAAGTAAATGCAATTATATTAAATGTAAGTAGGATAAACACCTCCCTTGAAAGGCAGAGATGGGGGAATGCCTGGGTGGTTCAGTCAGTTAAGCGGCTGCCTTCGGCTCAGGTCATGACCCCAGGGTCCTGGGATTGAGTCCCGCATTGGGCTCCTTGCTCAGCAGGGAGCCCGCTTCTCCCTCTGCCTCGGCATGCCACTCTGCCTTGCTTTCTCTGACAAATAAATAAATAAAATCTTAAAAAAAAAAAAAAGAAAAAAAAAAAGAAAGAAAGGCAGAGATGGGTCAGACTGGGTAAAAAAAACAAAACCCCTGTGTGGTCTATAAGAGATACATTTTACTTATTATGAAGACGCAGGTTGAGTAAATGGATGGAGAAAGATAGCCATGGAAACAGTAAAAAAAAGAGAAAGACAGAATGGCCAGACATTAACACAGAGTAGACCTCAGGACAAGAACAGAGGGCAGTGAGGAAAAGGGACATTCCATATGATGAAAAGACAATGTTTCAAAAAGACACTATAATCCTACATGTCTGTGCAACTAATAAAAACCTTCAAAATACAAGAAGCAAAAGCTGACAGCGCTGACAGGAGAAAGCAAATCCACAGTCATGACTGTGATATTTCAACATCCTCTGCTGGTAATTGGCAGAACAAATAGAACATCAAGAAACACAGAATTTGGGTGATTAAAAATTTATGAGGACTGGCTTCCCACATCTCTTTCAGAGACTGGTTACCAACTAAGCACCCCCACATGTGGTATGAGCATGGCAGGGCTAGGGAGCTCCTGGTCTGCGGGCTCCCCTCCGGAACGCACAATCCCGCCTGCTTCACAGGGCTACTGGGATCAGGAGACCAGAAGAGAGAGCATTTAGACACGGTCAAGTGCTGCAAGCTCGGCCTCACTTAACTGTCTCCATCTGGGGTCTAAGTAGCAGATGCCCTGGGTGTCACAGGGGCGGGGACTATTCAGCTTTGAGCAACTGCCAGCCTGCCTGCCTCCCTGATGGTGGGGTGGCCCCTACCTGTGGTCTTAGTGCCCCAGGTCCCACGATCTTATCCCTTGGCAGGTCACGGAGAAGGGACCACATGTTTCAGAAACACGGCTTCAGGATCATCTGGAGTCCCTGTCACCCAGGCCCTCTGCCATAGGGCTCCTCATTTGACCTTGGGTTTCTCTGTATGGTTCCCTGGCCTCTCCAGAGCCAAATCCCTTTGCTCTGATCCAAGCAGCCTATCCCCAGCTGTGCCTTCCTGTAGGGGTAGGCTGCACACTAGGCCCACTGGGCTCATGGTGGCTCGCTAGTGTCCCCAGCCTGTGACCCTTTTCTTTCCTACCTCTAATTCTGGGTCTGGTGTCCCCAGATTTGCTCTGGCATCACAACCTGACACTACCTAAGACCCAGTGTTATTAACAAGGAGCTGGGGACATTCTCACAGCAGGGTACCTATGTTCAAGGCACACCCCGATGATCTTTTAAGATGAGGAAAGAAAACCACACAGGCTGTGAGCAGGCTCAGCAGCATGGCTGGATGAGGAAGGATTGTGCCCAAGACTCAGCATGAATCCTGGTCAGACTGAGTACATCCAGGACATTTGGCTCATAGCATCACCGGGTCAGATGTGAGCAGGGATCCCAGTGGGGCCACCAGCCTGGGGACAGGCAGCACACACGCCCATGGGCTCTCACGCAGAGGGCCTCGGCTCAGGGGTCATTTGGCAATGCATGCAGAGGAGTCCAGAAGTTAAGACTTCCTACATCCTGTCTCTCCCTACTGCTTCTTCTTCTTCTTCTTTTTTTTTAAAGATTTTTATTTATTTAATAGATAGAGAGAGATCACAAGTAGGCAGAGAGGCAGGCAGAGAGGGGGGGAAGCAGGCTCCCTGCTGAGAAGAGAGCCCAATGTGGGGCTCGATCCCAGGATCCTGGGATCATGACCTGAGCTGCAGGCAGCGGCTTAACCCACCGAGCCACCCAGGTGCCCCTCTCCCTACTGCTTCTTACTCGCTCTGCAATTTGACTCCCCAAACAACATATCAGAGAAGACTCGACAAAGTCCACAAGGACAGGCTGCACAAGCCCACCGCTTTTTCCTTCTGTGGGGCATGTCCGCATTGAATGTACGAGCTCCTGGGCTGGGTTTGGCAATTCCAGGGTCTTTCCATCTGGAGTAACGTGGGGCTGGAGACTCTGCTCCCGGGTGACGCCGACCCACAGACAAAGCCCACACCAAACTTGGCGAAAGTGCCCACCCACCTCACCCTCCTGGGGGCTCTGGGGCTGATGCTCCTGCCCTCACGCACAGCACACCGCTCCGAGGGACCATTTCAGCAGAAGCAACATCAACCCCAGCATGTATCCACTTACCCAGAACTCCTGCAGCTCTGTTAGATGGCTGACGTTTTCAATTTTTTTGATTCTATTTGATGCAATGTCCAACATCGTGAGTTTGTTCTAAAATAAGGAGATAAGATTTTTCCTGGATTATCTCAGTTCAACAATGGTTGTGTGACCATGCACATGGCGTCGGGGGCCCAGCTTAGAGCTGCAGGGAGAGCCACTTTCTCCACCCTCGCGGCACACGAGTGTCCTAATAGGATGGTTGTGCAGGCCACCCATTTTGCTCCCACACGGAACCCTCACAGCCACTGTGCAGAGCGCTCATCAATCACTCCTGGTACCTGATGCTCCGAGCCCCAGACTCCGAGACCCCTGCATGCCAGGGTCCCCATCCTGGCGAGACGCATGGTCCCGGAAGAGCACAGTGACACCTCCCTGGAAGCAGGGCAGGCCTGGGGCTCAGGGTAGGGGGCGAGGGGGTTCTGTTGCATGGGGGCATCTGGGTGGGCTCTGAAGAAGAGGTGACACTTGTAGCCACATCTACTCAGTCTATCTTGAGGACATGTACAATACCACAAAAATAATCCTAAGGGGCACCTGGGTTGCTCAGCAGGTTAAAGCCTCTACCTTTGGCTCAGGTCATGATCCCAGGGTCCTGGGATTGAGCCCCGAATCCAGCTCTCTGCTCAGCAGGGAGCCTGCTTCCCTTCCTCTCTTCTCTGCCTGCCTACTTGTGATCTCTGTCTGTCAAATAAATAAATAAAAATTAAAAAAAATACTTTTTTTTATAAAAAAAGTAATCCTCAGAATAGTATTTTTGTCTTCACTTAGAGATGAGGAGCCTGGGGCTCACTGTGGGAGGAAACTGCCCAGGTAGGAGCCAAGGTGGGAGAGAGGGCACTAGTGGCCCCAGCCCGTTTTCCCAGAGGACGCCCTTCTTCTGGGACGAGACCATCAGGAGGAAGGGGCAAAGAGGAAGGCCCGGGTGTGGAGGGAGAGTGGGTCGGGCACCGGCCTGGGATTTACAGCTGATAGGAAAGAGTGGAAGGAGTGCTTGGCCCTGCTGGAGCAATGTCTGGAGTGACCGAGCACCCTCTCCGGGCAGGCCAGACACTGTGTCTCCTGTTTCCAGCCTGCGTCCCACGATCCCATCCTAGGAGCATTCGGTAGATGCTGTCTTTCACATCACCTAAGCCTCAGGAGTATTTTTTTTAAAGCTCAGCTTCAAGATTTTTTTTTTTTTTTTCTTCAGCTTCAAGATTTAACAGAGCTGAATAACACTATAGTAAAAATGAAGACTGTTAAAGCTTGCATTGCTTGCTAAACCAGGTTTAATCAAACTAACCAGCAAATTTTTTTTTTAAAAGATTTTATTTATTTGACAGAGATCACAAGTAGGCAGAGAGGCAGGCAGAGAGAGAGGAAGGGAAGCAGGCTCCCCGCTGAGCAGAGAGCCCGATGTGGGGCTCGATCCCAGGACCCTGAGATCATGACCTAAGCTGAAGGCAGAGACTTTAACCCACTGAGCCACCCAGGTGCCCCCAAATTTTTCTTAAAATCAAAAGGGAAACATTTAGAAGTTGGTTGACAAACTTCTTGTGTACCCATTTCTGACTGTGAATCCCTTCTTACATTTTCTGCTGTGTTCCTGGGATTCTGATTCCAAACCTTCCCAAGTTTTAAGGGAAAGTTACCAATTGTCTCAATAAAATAAAAACAAATCCGCGAACACACTCGTCAGCCTGTAGTCAGCAGCCATGCTGACTCAGAAGGGCTCTGGCCCTGGTGTCTGACTCCCTGAGGGCCCGCCCTCTGCCCCCACGTCACCTAGCAAGAGTGCTGGCCAGTCACCCTTCAGGTAGCCACAGGGTCCAAGCCGTGTCACATGCCAGCTGGGCATGGGCACGTAGATGAGGAGTTCCTCTGTGTAGCTTGTGTTGGGCTCATCATGTGCGCTCAGGGCAGGTGTGTGAGTGCAGTGCAGCAGGAGGCTCCTGCCTGGGGGATGGGGTCTGTAGCAAACAGGGACTTAGGGGGTCTCGGCAGAAGAGGGTGGGTGGCTGGCAATGCCAGGCTGGGGTTGCCCCTGCAGTGACCTCCAGCCCTCTGAGCCCGTCCTGCGGTGCCTGGTGTCACCGGGTACACGTGCAGAGACGCAGGCAGGCTTCGGTCGCAGTGTGGCAGGACTAGGCCTGGGACCCTGAGCAGAGGGACTTGGTTATGCGCTCGACACTGTCCTGTGTTTTTCTGGGGAGGTGGACAGTGTTTTGAAAGCTCATCCAAAAGCAAACCAATAGAGAATTGCTTCCCGCCCCCAAAAGAAGGGGGCTAAGGGACTGGGTGGGCAGGGTGGGCAGGGTGAGCAAGTTCATCAGACAGGGTGTCCACTGTGCAGTGACACACCATGGACAGTCGTGTGCGCAGGGAGGGGGATGCGTGGGGTGGGGTGCCCTGAATGCTGAGGTGGCATCACAGGTGGTACTGGGACGGGGATTTGCCATTTGGGAAAAACATACATTTACTTCCTTACTTCCCAGAACAAAAATAAATTCTAGATCAATTAAGAGAAAAAACTTAAATGAACATTTGACTTCCAACTGAATGAAGCCCTGGGGAGATTGTCACATTGGACCAATGATAAATGTTCTAATAACTAATTACCTTTAAAGTCACAACTGCTTTTTTTTTTTTTTTTTTTTTCCTGTTTTGTTCAGAGGCCTAACGATGATCTGGCATTGAACCCAGACCACAGTGTAGCACGTCTACTGGTAAAATTCTCCACTTTCGCTTCTTTCCCAGTTCCTGGGGACCTGGGCTCTGTTATCCACACCGCAGACAGCACCCTGTCCCCGGCCTCTGTAGAGTCCAGCCTCTCCCACTTGGGCCTCCACCCTCCATCCTGCACGGCCCCAGTGTGCGCCAGGTGGATTCGCTGGGCTATAAGCTCTCAGTCTGACTGCAAAGTGAAGGAAGGCAACCACGCTTATCATGGGCCAACTGTAACTCCTCGAAAATTCTAGGTAGTGCTAAAATGAAATTCGGAATGTGGTTTTCCCTCTAAAACATGGCTAATGGTGACTAGATCCAGGGGCTGAGGCACAGAAGCCAAAGAAGCCTTTACTAAGACTGAAATGCTAGGTTTAGAATAACAAAGTAACCATACAGTTACCTTTGCTGGCAATAAACAAAACAGAAAAAAAAAAACCCCAGTAAAATTGAATGAGAAAAAGTATTTTATTTGTCTCGACTACCGCAGGGAGGAAAAGCAGGCTTGCCTACAGGCAGCTGAGAAAGGCAGTGGCCAGTGCCGCCCGCCCTCCCCGCTCAGTGCATCTAAAGCTGTCCACTGTGTGGGGCAAGAGCAGGGCTATCCCTGGGAGGTGGACAGGCCCTCCTCATCCCTGTGAGGGTGGCTGAAAAGCAGGGAGGACGAGGGATGTGCGGGAAGTCAGTTTAAAGCTGAGGTCTCTTGGCCCCTGTGGTCTGGAAAGCCATGGGTCAGGAAGTGCAGTGGCCAGGATGGGGAGGGAGGGACAGCTGCTGACACCTGCCAGTCCTCCACAGGCTGGGGCCCCTGGGAAGAGGCCAAGGTACTGCTGGGGACCGCAGTGTGTAGCACTAGCTCCCCACTCACCCGGGGGAGAACAGAGACTATATGAACTTCATGCGTGTCCCAGCATGAGTGGGGATGGTCTTGACCATAAACCCCTAGAGGTAATGCGTCTTCTTCAGAACAGGACTCACCCGCACCGCCCCGGACACACGAGCACATGTCTTACATTGTTCTCCAGGCCCTCGATGACCTCAATGCCGTTGTGGCTCAGGTACAGCTCTCGAAGGTTCACCAGGCTCTGCAGACCCTCCATCTTGGTCAGCCGGTTGCTCTGCAAGACGGAGGGCCAACAGCCTCAGAACAGCATAGGGGAGGGAACAAATTGGCTCTTAGCGCAGGAGACCGCTCCTCTTGGAGAGGCCTAATGCTAGGGTACTGCACTCTGAGTGTGCCAGAAGGGAGCAAACATAGTGAGCGCACTCCAGATTTTAAGTCTGCCGCACTGGCTAAAATATTGTGTGAGAGTTGGAGGCCTTTAGGTGAAGCACTCACTTCTTTAGATATGCCTGGAAAGGTCTACCCCCATAATTTAGTCATTCAAAAATGTCAAATCCACTGAATATTTTAAAATAAATTACTTCTCACTTCTTTTAATATACACTGTAATGCAAAGTATATGGTCCTTTTTAAGAAAAGAGTCTGCAGAATGTCTACTTTGCAAAAGGCACAACTGGTTTTGGGGAGACCCGCCATGCCCAGCACATGCTGTGGCATGTCACCTCGAGGGCCTGGCGTACTCAGGGGCTTGCCCACTTGCAAACACAGGGCTCTGCTCTCTGTGTGGGCGTGGAAGCTTCCACCATGGAGCCAGATGCTTCAGGAAGCCTTAGCACAAGCTCAGCCTTCTTGAGACGACCCTGTAGCTAGAAGCCACCCAGGGAAGGACCTTTTATGTGTATGGTTGTGGAGTCTCTGAAACCTAACATTTCAGTGGCTCCCTGATGGTGAAGGGAGCGCTGATTCTGGACATGGCAGAAGACGAGTGTGCGGGGTGCGGGGTGCAGGGCAGTTCTGCCCCAGCCGGGGCTTGGCCACAGGGGCGTGAAGGCGAGTCAGTACCTGCATACTGAGCACCGTCAAGTTGGTAAGTGCATCCAGGTTCTGAAGTTTAGTGATCTTGTTTTTCCCCAAAAACAAACTCTCCAGACTGGTTAACGTGTCAATATTTTCAATTGCCTGTGAAAAAGACAGGGTCACAGTGAATATTGTGTGGCCACCCAGCCGGAGCAGGGTGGGCGAGAGACCCGGGCAAGGAGACATAGCTATCTGGACTGCGGCCCTGGATGGGGGCGTTATCTGTCGACTCTGGAAATTCTCCACTGAAATCTCACTTAAAAGGTGGCTTGTCCAAGGTCTCATCTTCCGGGCTTACCCAAGCCTCATGAGCCCGAGGTCAGGGGGCATCCACAGGTGAGCAGCCCCCCATCAATCGCTGAAGCTCGGAGCTCACATGATATCGTTATTCCATGGAGGGTTTGTTAAAATGCATTCTGAGAACCTCGGTTTCCACAGAAGCGGCCCTGACCTCAGGATGCCACCCAGGATTCCTGGGAGCAGGCACCCCCATTCCATGGCTCTCTGTCCCCCATCTCAGGATCCACAACCCTCCCTCCCTACCAGAATCCCATGCTCCTCTACTCAACCATCAATCTCAGTGCCTTGCAGAGAACAGGTGGCGCAGGACGTGCTAACTGACTGGACCTACTTCCCTCCTGAGTTCACTGCCAGCTTTTGGGCACATGCTAATCCACCAGCAGGGCAGAAGGCAGGTGCATCCCACCCTGCACATCACAGTAGGACTGGAGGATGAGGATTCAGGGGCGGGGCTTCCTGAACTGCCTATGCTGATGTGCGATGAGCCACCATTCTCCTAGAAACGCTGCAGAGAGAGATACTTGATAAAATGCTGACATCTGGACCACTCTTCACTCTTTAAACAGGCTACTTTGCTACGTGAGCCACATGACTGCTCACAACTGTCCCAGGAGGCCCTCCTGGGTTTGCATCCTGCCCAGCTCTCAAGGGCCAAGCTGGGTTGAGTACAGTGTGTTGTGAATGTCCAAGAGCTAGACGGAGGGCTGTTTGCAACACAGAGGTGGGGGAAGAAGTGCTTGGACAACTGTCTTCACTGGGATGTCAGGTGGTCTTCTGGCTAGCAGAGATCCTCATCACTGTCCTGGTGACCCTTCCTCCTCTTTGCTGGCAATCAGCTGCCACCACCTCCCCACCCCCCAATGTCAGTCCTTCTGTGACTCCTTCTGTGTTTCCACCAGGGGTTCTGCCCAGTAGTTATTGTTAGATGGGTAAAGGCCTGCTCCTATGGACACCAACCTCTTTATTGAAGCCTCTTCTGTCTCCTCTGCCCAGTGCTCCGAGGTCAGACAGAACGTGGCAGGATGTAAAGGTGCTGTGGGGTGTGTCCATGTTGTATGCAGTTGCCCAGGGAGAATGGGCCAACCAAGTTACTGAGTCGAGACATGCTTCCTACAGCCCCTGTGTGCTGGTCAGATTACTATAAGCCACCACTCTGCCGTGTCTGGGACACTGTCATCTCAGAGAGGCCACCAAAGAGCACAACCTCAGCATATGAAAACCAAAGTGCTTCACTAGGGTGGAATGTAACTGGGATTGCTAAGGTTTAGGCTGTGATCTGGATGAAGAACAAATGAAATTTCCGTGCAGAGAAAGGGTTAGACCACGTTCTTATTAACACTGACCTGCAGTTAACATTCTCTTCTTGGGAAATCAAACCCCACCATACAGAGCACGCAGCCAAGCACACACCCCAGCACCCACCACCGCCAGTCCCCAAGGCCAGGCCCCTGGCCACACGCCCGCACCTACCCTGATACGGTTGGAGCCCAGCTCCAGCATCTGTAGCTGGTGTAAGCTGCTTATATTCTCGATCTTACTGATTTTATTGTTAACCAGGAAGAGCTTCTTTAGTCGTGTCAGCTTGTCGACTCCTTCAATGTTTCTCAGCAGATTGAAAGAAATATCTAGAATCCTGAGAACAAGCAAAACATTTCAGTTTTAAAAGAGCCCAGGTGGCATGAGGCTCAGAATGCAAGTAAGCTGGAAGCAGCTCCCCCACCAGGTGGGCCACACACCACCCCAGCTGCCCCCCAGGCTCTCGGCAGGACCGTGAGGCAGAGGTGGCCCCCAGGGCTGGGAGCTGGGGCCCAGGGGTGGTTCTGGGGAGACGGATCAAGCCCTGCAGCCGTCCCCCAGACTCATGACTCACTCCAACTGTGTCAGCGCCTCCAGATTCTCAATCTTCTTGATTTGGTTGTCATAAAGATCCAGCTCTCGCAGACTCTGTAACTCCTCCAGATTTTCAATGTATTTAATTAAATTTTGGCGGAGGCAGAGAGTCTGAGGGATGAAAAAGGACAGTTGACACAGGCAACAGGGAGGCCACGAGATGCCAGTTGTGTCACAGCACCAGCCTTCCAGGGCAGGGAATGCACTTTTCATGCTCCCGTTGTCTTCTATAACGTGCCAACAATGGAGACGATGGACAAGACACCCAAAGAGGGGCTGGAGGAAGGCCTCACACTGAGCAGACCTCCTTGGTGAGAGAGGCACTGGTTAGGGTTGGGTGTGCGTGCTGTTTCCCAGCAGAGCAAATTGGCAGTGGGCTCAGTTTTGAACAAACTGAACTGAACAAGGTAAGGACTACAGTCTGAGTGTGCTTAACTGCAGGCAGGCTCTGCACCGGCTCACTGTCTGGCCTTGGGGAGTGGCCGTCGACCTCCTGGATAGCGCTGCAGACCCCGCCATGTTTAGGATACAAAGTGCCGATGGCAGTTCAGGACATGGGCCAGCAGCTTCTGCAGAACCAACCCCCAGTTAGGCATGTGCCCGCACCCCTTGGGTGGGATGGGCTCTGGGGTGTCAGCATCCCCTCCAGAGGAAGGACAGAGTCACCCTCACCTTCACTTTCTTCAGCACGTCGAACCCCTCAATCTTCCCAATGCGGTAGTGATTCAGATCAACGTCCTGAAATGAAGAAGAAATCGAGCTGCTGAGCAACACCTAAAGACCTGCTTCCTGGAGGTGGGTGCAGGGGAGGGTGAGGAGACACTGTCAAGCCTGTAGACAGGCAACAGTGACACAGAGGATGGCTGCAAGATGCTCACTGGCAGGCTAACATAAAAATGAGCAGCAAGTAAAGCCTGTCCTCCCCCCAGCCCCGAGTGCAAACAGGGGTCCAGGCAGCTGCTGCCAGCTGTGGGCTTGGGATGGGGTGGGGGCCCAGGTGAGGCTTCCTGTGGTCTCCCGCCTGCCCGGAGCTGTCAGCCTTCAGTGTGCTTCCGATGTTGCGGAGGTCGAGGCCCTGCCATGGACAATGTAATCACCAGACCTACTCGTGTCATTCAGATGACAAGGGTGGTTCATCGGCCACCCAATCCTCTGGTTCTAGACCTGGAGTTTCAATCACTGGTATTAGAAACAACCAGGACACAAGGAATCTGACCCAACCAAGCGGGGCACAGACAACCTCGCCTAGGAAATCACTTACTAATCTGGAACCTCCATAAAAGACACCCTGACAGTCAGAGTGGTCCATCACCACGGCCCCCGAGGCTGCGGCCAGCAGGGGGCATTACCTCTGCATCTCTGTCCAGGCTGATGGTTTCCATATCCACAGGCAGCTCTTGTCCTTCTGAAAAAATGAGAAGGAAAAACAAAGCCCATTCAGAGCCCTAGTGTCGGTGGCCCTGGGACTTGGGCTGCCTGGCTCAGAGCAAAATCACGCCCAGCAGAAGCCACGAGGCGGCACATGGAGGCTCTGGATGGTGCGGCAGGGTTAACGCACTGCTCTAGTCATAGTCGCCTTTCAAGTATTCGTATGTTCCTGAACTCAGCTACCCGCAAAGGTCTCCAAATTCTATGTGTGCCACTAAACTTGCCTGGGAAGGACATGTAGCCTGAAACTGTTTGCAGGAAGGAGTGGAGAGGCCGACAGAGCCTCAGGTGAGCCCAGTGGGCGGTAGGGGAGCGGCCCAGAGCTGCCCAGCTGGCAGCAGCCGGCCCTCTCCTTTCTCGTCTGTGGCAATAAATTAGACCACAAAAACACTGCTCATGCTGGGCATGTCAGATGTTCTAGGATGTGCCTTTTATTGCTTTGGAAAGTGGCCTCGAATCTATAAACACTCATCTCTGCAAAGAGGACACCAAAACAAAGGACAACTCAACAGAGGGACTGGAGAGCCCTGACCGATTTAAACACACTTCTCCGCCAGAGGCACAAGCTGCTCCCGGCAGAGACCCCCCTGCCCCAGTGCTGGGGGAGAGCTGTGCAATGCGCTCAGGCCCCGGCCCAATGGCCTGCCATCAGCCGCTTCCTGGTCTTCGTTTCTCCTGAACTGATGGATGTGTGCGTGTCTAAAAACAGCTCAGTGCTTGAAAACAGTAACAGCTATCCTTGGATTTCATCCACGTCTGACAATTTCTCCCCTCAGTCTGCTTGTCTTAGCATCTGAATGAGGTCATATATTGTGACTGGATGACACTTCTCTAATGTCCCTTCTGGCTCTCTGAGGAAACTGGGTCGCCTGGCTTGACATGCTCGTGGTGGGAGCATGTGGCCCCCGCTCTCCTGGAAAGCGGCTGTCCCCACTGCTGTTTTTGCCTGGTTCCTACTGCTGCCTGCCCCCTACCGCAAAGCTGTATCTGCTTCTGCCGTGGAATAGGCCTGCAGCCCTCAGACCTCATGCTCCTGGCACCTCCCAAGGACCAGGGAGCACCTCCCAAGGACCAAGGACCCAAGGACCAGAGTTCACTCTGTCCGCTGGCCAGCCTGGCCTCTTGACTGGAGGCAGCCCAGAGTACTTGACCAGCTTAACCATGTAGCACTGACTGAATTCAGTCTTCTCACGATGTCTCCTCCATAACAACCAACAATGGCCAGTCAAAAAAATATTTCATTTGCTACAGTTTATTATTTACTGGAATTATTTGCTATAACTTTACAAGGTATCAACCAACATAGGAATGAAATAAAAGGAGTTGGGCAAAACCAAGAGATATACCCAAATTACTCCTCGCCCCCAGATGGCACAAATCCAAGATCCATGAACTGTGGAAGCTGTAAGGAGAGAGGCAGCACAATGAAGGCAGGTGTCCAAGCCACCCAGCGTCCACACCTGGACACCGTGAGACAGCAAGGCAGCACTGCAGACAACTGAGCACGGCCGGTGGGTAGAGACCAGGCCTGAGCTCCATAGGACAGGTGGTCACACAGCTTAACGTGGCTGTGTCTGTAGCACGCCCAGCACTCAGGACAGGCCCCTCAGAACAGCTTAACCTCTGCAACAGTTACCAGCCTAGAATGTTTCCCCAAATCTATCATGTATTCATCTTTTTCTTTTTTTAAAATAAGTTAAGGAAAATAAGTGAAAGGTAACAGTTGACACATTTGAATTTTATTTGAACTTAGAACTTAAGTAAATACAGGTGGGAGCACCGAGTCCCGATTTCTCTTAAGGACTTATAAGACTACAAATTTCAAGAGGTTTTTTAAAAAATTATTTTTAAATATTTAATTTATTTATTTGAGAGTGAGCACATGCAAGAGCAGGGGGTAGTGGGAGAGAAAGAAGCAGGCTCCCTGATGAGCAGGGGGCCTGATGTGGGATTTGATCACAGGATCCTGGGATCATAACCTGAGCCAAAGGCAGCAGCTTACCAACTGAGACATGCAAGTGCTCACCCCCCACCCCCATTTTTAACATTTTCCAGAGTGCTTTTAATTAGCTAGTCATCTGGGACAAAGAATGCTGGGTTCGGATAAGCTTTGTTCAAGTCCAGCTGCTCTACTTTGTCAGCATGAGCCCCAGGGTGATCCCCCAGGAGCCTGCACTCACCACCCAGGGAGAGAAAATCCCTAGGACAGGGCCCCACCAACTCTCCAGTCCTCCACGAGCGCCGGATGTTTGGATGGGAGAGCAGGTGATGATCCCACCCGCTTGGTCTTTCCATGACTCAGTTAGACATAACGAAAGCTTCCATCCGTCACCCCCGTGTACTTATTCCACCCACGCCGCTTCCAGAATATCGACTCTGGAGCTCCAAAGTAAATGTGGATGATACTTTTGTGTAATCTCCCTTTGCCTTAAAATTAGGTTGCCATAGTTACCAATCATCTTCACTGGCACAGAGCACCATGTTATTTTAAAAATTAGTTGGTTTTTTTTTTTTTTTGAATTTGTGGGTTTTATCACCATAAGGATAGAGCATGACTATTACTACCTTACAAGTATTGCATTTATATGCAATGTCCATACATTGCATATAAATCTAGGCAATGCAGAAGGTACAGCACCCTCTCAAACCTGCTGTTCAGAGACCTTCAACTGCAGTTTGATGTGTTTTCTCTTTAACGCATGTTAAAACTTATTTTAACCATTTTAACAGTAAAACTTCAACATGCATACTGTTTGGAAACGTGCTTTTGTTTCCTACTAATGTATCCCGCACATCTTTCTGTCTGTTCATATGCCCTCTCTCATTCTTTTCAATGTAAATCAATTTTTCTAACCAAACCAACAAAGATCACGGTTGGGGAGGGTGAAAAACCACCATTATCGACTGAGAACTTACTTTTCTCATCTCTAAATTAATTTTGTTGCTGTTTTTAGTCACTAAAACAGGAGGCTACTGAGGTATTTTCTGCTTGAAACAATTTTCCTAACATCTTAGCAATTTAGGAGTCAAACCTCAGTCCTCTCATATGGTGAAGCATGACTTAGAAATGACTTCTCTAGGGTGCCTGGGTGACTCAGTAGGTTAAGCACCTGCCTTTGGCTCAGGTCATAATCCTCGGGTCCTGGGACTGAGTCCCACATTGGGCTCCCTGCTCAGCGGAGAGCCTGCTTCTCCCTCTCCCTCTGCCTGCCGCTCTGCTTACTTGTGCTCTCTACTTCTCTGTCAAATAAATAAATAAAATCTTGAAAAAAAGAAATGAATTCTAAAATACTAAAGGTGCTATTCTGAAATTAGTTTACATGACTAGCATAGGAAACAAAAGCATCATCAGCGAAAATATTTTTTTTCAAATCTTGCATTCTGAATATAGGGTTAATAAAACAGTTTTCTGATTCTGTCTCAGATGACACGCCAGTACTAATAATGTTATTAGTAGTAGCATTTGCTTCAGTGGAATTAAAAAAAAAAAGCATCCTGCTTGCAAGTGGCATAAATGAGTCAGCCCACGAAGGGAGTGCCTCAGGGGGCGCAATGTTCCGAGAGCATGGCCACCAGCCCCCCACAGGCCTCTACTGCCACATCAGCAGATCAAGAACCAACCAAATGAATGCCCCTCCCGCATAGCAGTCCTCCCACAGCCCTCGCCTCCACATCACACAACACGGTGTGGTGGGGTTGGGCAGATCACATGCAACACGGCCACACCCTCCCCCCTTAGAGAGTTTAAGGCTCTTAACTCGGCCTGGTACCTTCTGGGTCCTCTTCCCCCTGCTCCTCTCCATCCTTTAGGCTGTGCTCACTGAGGTCCGCCACTATACCGCTGCTCTGCTTCTTCCCTTCCTCATCGCCAGACTCTTCAGATTCGACTCGCCTGTCAACTAAGCCCACACATATCAATAAGAACTCACAGCCACTTTATGTGACTCCCTGAAGAACATTTAACAGATGGACATCCAGCTGTAAGTCAAAAAGACTTCATTGAGAAACATTTGTTGAAGTCAGCTCAACAAACACGAGTGTCTTTCCTGTCTTGGGCACCATCTGCGGCGTATAGTGGTGGGGACAATTTGTGTGGGGGAGGGCAGAGCAGGGAGGACACATGGGGACTAAGATGAGTAACAGACTATTCCTGCCCTCAAGGAAATTGTGAAGAATTCCCAGATGTTGTAAAAGCCCTGGATCATTTGTGACCAAGTGGACTAACAGGTTACACAGTGAAGCACCTCCTGTGTGGCTCACTTTTGGCCTGGACGTCCACGTAGCGGGGACCATCGTGACCCTTCCACCACATACCTTCATCCATGCTCCACTATCCATTTGGCCAAGAAAACCAGCCCAGTTCACAGGCCCACGTTCTGAAAGAAATCAAGACTAACTCAAATCAGACTGTGGGCAGAGGGAAGGCTGTAATGAAAAAGGAGAAGACGGCCAATAGTGCCAAATGCCCCACATAAAGGTCACCGATTCCAAACATCTGCACACAGTGATACCAGCTAACATCTTTGAAAGGCTGGGAAATAAGTATTTTTTGAATAAATAAGGCAAGACTAAATATGGCAGATTGGTAAAAATCTTTTGGTAAGACTGTCAAATAATTTTCCTTTTTCCAGCTTTTTTCATGATCTCCCTTGGAAGTCTATCGTGAAGAGCTGAAACAGTAATAAGTTACTGGGAGTTATCAACAATACTGAAAGTATTTTCTTTCCTGGCTACAGTTTGTCCACAAAGGGGTACATTCTTTGAGGAAAGGAAGTTTTATTTCTTCTTTGTATCTCCTCCTGGGCCTAGAAAAGTAGCACTCAGGTAATCGGACTGCATAAAACCAAGTTCTTATGAAATCAACCTCCCAAACCTCTGAATCCATTCCTTCTTCCCCACCCTGGCAACTGCCTGGGCTCCAGCCTGGCATTCTAACTGGTCTCTCTGGGACTTTTCTGGCTCTGTCTAATCTATTCTGCATTGCCAGAGAATCTGATGTGATTGTAAAATCCAAATCTGATCTTTGACTCCAACAAAAGTTTTTTTTTTAATTTTAATTTTTTTAAAGATTTTATTTATTTATTTGACAGAGAGAGCGAGAGAGCACAAGCGAGCACAAACAGGTAGAGCAGCGGCAGGCAGGCAGAGGGAGAGGGAGAGGCAGGCTCCCTACTGAGCAAGAAGCCCGGATCCCAGAACTCTAGGATCATGACCTGAGCTGAAGGTAGATGCTTAACTAAGCCACCTAGGTGCCCCAAATCCAAAAGTTTTTGGACTGCCAGTGACTCCTGCTGAAATTTTGCCTTGCCCATACAAACACAGTGCTGGCAGGCTATTTGCTTTTCCAAGCCCCACTCTCCTCATCTGTATGAGGGGGCTAGGATAGGACCCATAGACCACAGGTGTTGTCAGGACTAAAGCACAAAAGCAGTTAGCATGTGCATGACATGGAGCAAACACTTGGTAATTAGCTATTACCAGGCACAGGGCACTCTGTGGTCAAGGCTAAGAGAGAGCAAATTCTACTGGGTGTGGTATGACTGTGACCAGGGTGGCAGGGGCTTAGCTAATGAAGGGCAGCCAAAGTGAAATGTGGAACACTATGTTGAAGGCAGCAGAGGGTCTGGAGCACGAGATAGTAGATCCAACTATAAGGCAACTTTGGGATACTGGGAACAATGGGCTGGTTCAAAGTACAGACAGTGGGAATGGAAGAGGTATTGAAGATCTGGAGAGATTAAGGATATAGAGGCATCAGAACTTGTTGATTAATTTGGATGGGTGGGAGTGGGAGAGAATCACCTGGGTTTTGTATTTGTCATTTACCAAGACATGGAAACAGGTGAAGAGGAAAGAGTAGATTGGGAGGACCATGTCAAGGAGAGGGGATTGGAAGAGGTGCTTTTTTGCTCAACAAGATCCAAGACCCTTCACCAAGGTACTCCACGACCTTCTCTTGCTACCCTCCTCCAATAGCACAGTCACTCTTGGTCAAATTTCCTTTCAAACAGACCACCTTCTTTCACAGCCCTTTGCTTTAGTCTTTTTCTGGCCTGAAATGATATTTGATCTTTCCGCAACCTGGTGATTTGTAGTTATCCTTCAAGGTTCAGGTCAGAGCTGGATTTGGTTAGGCAGCCATCAATCCAAACATGTCAGCTCTTCTTCGCACTCCACCTCCCATCCTTCTTCCCAAGCACTTTACACGTGACAGTGGCTGAACTTCCTTCCTCCCTCCCCCAAAGCATGTAAGCACTTGAAGACAAGACTGACTCTCCAACTGGTGTGTGTATGTATACCTATATGCACATATAATATGCAAATTACTTTTCAACAAAACTAAAGAGTTGAATTTAGTCTTTTCAGAACTATGACAGCTTTGAAAGCAGGCTTCCGTTGTTTAACAGTTCAATCTCTCGGCTCCTTTCCATCCCTTCCCCACAACCCATTCTCTTACGAGAGGATTCTTCTTCACCTCCACCACGTTCACCCATGAGCCGACTCGGGCAGGTCCCACGGCGCCCCGCGCCTCAGTTTCCCTGATAGCTGCCCCGGGGGACATACCCGCGGCGGACCAGGCTCTTAGGTTCGGTGCGAGGCTCCCACCAGCAAGTGGGCGCCCGGGCACCGGGACCACCGCGTCGTCAGTACCCGCCCGCCCGCGCCGCTACTCCCAGTCAGCCTTGGGTTTGGCGCCTCTGGGCCGCCCGAGCCTTCCTGACCACTGCAGCCTCCGCCCGGAGTCCCCGGGTCCCGGGCCGCCCCTGACCCGCCGAGCCGGCTGGCAGCTGTCAGGGCGCGCTGCGGGGCTCAGGCCACGGTCAGAGGCGGGACGGCCCGTTTCTCTCAGGCAAGGCCGGTGTGGGCCGCTGCCCCCCCGCCCGCTGGGCCCTTGGGCAGCCGCCCCACGGAGCCGCTCACCCTCCATCATCTCCTGCGACTGTTGCTGGCCCGCGCCGCGTTCCGCCGCCATGTTGGCTGCTCTTCCCCTTTCCGGAATCTGTCGCCTCAGGCCCCTCAGCCAATCAGGGGTCCCGACTTGGTGCTGGCTCAGCCAATGGAATCCCACTCAGGGTTTGAACCCCGACGCGCCTGCGCAGCCTCAGCACTTCATGGGAATTGTAGTTCAGCGGAGAGGCCATGTGGTCCTCAGCCACTGGAGTAGCCCGCCTCACCTCCCCGGGACAGGTAATGTGAGAGCGCCCCGGAGGCTTCTGGAGACGAGGGGCGGGGAAGAAGACAGGGGCGTTCCGGGCCGCACGCACAGAGCCGTGGCTGCAGGAGAGCGGAGAGAAGAAGCTGGGAGATGCTGGGGGCTCGTGGGCGGTCTCTGCGCGGGGCTGCAAAGTGCGGGCCAGTCGAGTGCGTGCCGGCCTCTCCAGGCCTCAGCGGCTGCGTCTGTGCACTAGCCAACTTCGTCCCGACGTCGCCGCGCGGACTTGGCCCGTGAGGACGGACCGTCTCCAGTTAACGCTCAGCGCTGGGCGCCCGCGCTCATGCTGGGGCCGGGGCACTGGGGGTCAGCCCCTCCCGCAGGTGCGGGGACAACCTATCCGGGTCCAGGACGTCGACCCAGTCCAGCGGGCCGCAGCCTCCGTCGATCCCTCGGCCCTGCGGGCGTGCCTAACCCGTGAGGGAGCCTCCTTTCGTCCCCTGCCTTCGAGGCCTCAGAGAGGGGACCCTGGTGGATTCGGAGACTGGAGGGAACGGAGTCACTCAAATCCCGCGGGCGGAGGCGCCGTTTCTTTTTTGGTCCCTCCAAGGCGCCGTAAAGGGGGTGGGGGTGGGGGTGTCCGGTGCGTCCCTAGCAACCGTGAGCGCGGGCTTCTCGGCTCGGGCGCGCTGAGTCCCGCCCCCAGGTGCTAGTGGTTGGCTTGGACGACCTGTCAATCGACACGAGTTGTTCTACGATTGGCCGGTGGGCGAGAGGGGAGGCGAGGCTCGCTTCGCGCGCTGAAACAAACCTGGCCTGGAGACTCCGGAAGGCCCCAGGTGAGGTACCAGCGCTGGGGAGAGCGGGCTCCAGGAGTTCCTGGCGCGGCCGGTGGACGAGCTCCTGCCGAGTCCTGCGCCCTGGCGCCCCCTCCGTGCGGCTCCGGCCTCTGGTGGCCCGCCACCGCCTTGAGACCGTTTGAGGCGCCCTGGCCGGGGGACCGGCGGGGGACCGAGCCGCACCTGCCCTCCGGGGCCGCGCTGGGGCCTACGCCCGCCGGCGCCCGGTCAGCCCCCGAGCTGGCCGCGTGCGCTTTGCGGACGTCCCGTTGCCCGCCGTCCTCACTGCTCGCTGTGGCGCCGGCGGGTCTGTGGGCGCGCTCTGCGGCCGACGTCTCGCCCGCAGCCCCCTGCGTGCCCGGCTCCTTCTTCGTCCTCTCTCCCCCGCTCTCTTCCCAGACGACGGCGGCGCCTGAGCGCGGAGCCCGGGGTGCGATCTGGACGCCTTGCAGCCCCTTCCTTTCCGCACCTCATCACCCAGTAACCGCCCGTCCTGTGCCGAATTCTGCCTTCTGTGTCCCCGCGCCGTCTTTCCGCCGCTGTTGTGATTCGAGACCGCCTGTTTCTCGCTTGCGTCGCTGTAGCCGGCCCGCCACGCCCCTGCCCCTGCCACGATCTTCCGTAGAATGCGGATCTGGTCGTGTCACTCCCAAGCACAGACCCTTTTAAAGTCGGTCTTTGGGAAAATGTCCAAAGGGCCTGGGCGGGCGTAGTAGGAGGCCCTGGGAGTTAGGCCTGACTTCTTCAGGCCCGTCCCCACGTACCTCCTCCTCCCCGAGGGTGCTGGGGGAATCTTGGTCTTAGGGTGCCTCTGGCTGTCCGCCAGGAAGGCTTCTTCACTCCCCTTTTGGTGCTCTGCTCAGGCTGGTTCCTCCTCCAGGAAGCCCTTGTTGACCTTTCGGGTCTGGGAAATGCCTCTTGGTCACATTCTCCAACCCAGCAGCCATCATCCTAGATAGTCTTTAGGATGCCTCCAGGCGAGAAAGAGACACAGTCCCAGAAAGGCTCTGGGAGGGGGGGAGTAGTTATTGGCCCCCAAAGTCCACAGCAAGGCAGATTTTAGGGTAGGTTTATCCTCAAAACGGCATCCTCGCCATCTCGTGCTCTGCTGCCCATTGCATTGGCTTCATTCTGAGGCTGGTTCTGCTTCTGGTCATCCAGCAGTGATGGGAGCAGCTGGAGCTGTTTGCTTCCTAGCTCCGTGAGGGAAAGATGGTTGCCTCCCGAAGTTCACCCCTAAGCTCAGAGTACTTTCCCAGAAGCTCCCTGCAAATCTCTCCTTGCTTCTGTTTGGTCTGAGGGCAGTTACTCAACGCCTGCTGAAATAAAAACTAGCAACAGTAGTAGGATCACCGAGACACCACCCGGGGCTCCTGGGTTCAGCATCCTGTATTTTCTGCTCAGAGTAGGTACAAAAAACCCAAAACCCAGGAAAATTATTCTAAAAACTTAGGGCTGGACTGGCAGGAGTTTCTGGTTAGTCTTTGAATTAAAATTGCCTGTGAAAAAGGAGTGATGTAAGGTTGTGTGAAGCCAGGCTCGGTGTTTGCAGAGGCCGGCCTGTGCTTGTGGAGCTGGAGGTGCTGGGTGGCTCTGCCGAGGTGCTCTGGGCCTTGGTGCCACATGGTGTGGATGTGATATGCAATGCTGACCGGCCCGTGGCCGGCCACAGAGGGCACAGAAGCCACAAAGGGATTTGGTTTTCTTGTATCCACTTGATTTGTCGGCTTTAGACACCATTTATCTACCCCCTGCCTCCCCATGCAAGACCAAGCATTGGCCCCTACCCTCCCTTCCCTTTCTTCCCTTCTCTCCCTCTTCTTGTTACCTTTACAAAGTCAATTTTTATAATACTTACAATGTATTCTAGAGGGCTTTTTTTTTTTTTTAAGATTATTTATTTATTTATTTGTCAGAGAGAGAGAGAGAGAGAGCGAGAGAGCGAGCACAGGCAGACAGAGTGGCAGGCAGAGGCAGAGGGAGAAGCAGGCTCCCTGCCGAGCAAGGAGCCCGATGTGGGACTCCATCCCAGGACGCTGGGATCATGACCTGAGCCGAAGGCAGCCGCTTAACCAACTGAGCCACCCAGGCGTCCCTGTATTCTAGAGTTTTATTAGTAAATTTACAATGTAGTCTGAAGAGAGGTTTTTGTTTTTTTTTTACAAGTCAGAGTTTTCTCACATTCACAGTGTAGTCTGAAGCTATCATCAAGTCTCTGTGCTTTGTCAGTCGGTTGGTTATAGATATAGAAATGAAAATGTGATCATGTTGTTCTTTATTTTAGAAATAGTCCCTTTAGATGCTTAGAGAAGGGAAGCAACAGGTTCTGTTAGTTTGCTATCTAATATCTCTTTTACTTCTTACTCTTTGGGTTCCTAATCAGCTGTTGCTCTTATGATCCCACACTGGATATATACGTATGTGTAGGAAACATCTCTTAACTTTTTAGCTATGCTGGTTGACCATTCAAAAAGATAAATGTGACATTAGTCATGAATCATAACAATGAAGTGAACACATTTAAGCCCAACCCCTGAATTAGGAACTGAAAGACCTTAGGCCATTGTATGGCCCTCCATTCCATCTTGCTGCTGGACCCTCAGAGGAAACCTGTGGGAAGTTTGGGTTTTTCCACATTTGTGTGGAAAACTCCTACCCTTCAACAATATATGTAGATGGGGGGTGTTGTAGAAAGGGAAATTTTACTTTCAATGGTCTTTTGTAATTTGATTTTTTTTCACTTACTATATTGTGAGATTTATCCTCATTGCGTGTATAGAATTTGTCTTCACTGTTATGACTCATAGTATGAATATGCCAGAATTTTAAATCTGTTTTCTTGTTGATAAGTGTTCAGGTTTATTCTTTTCTTCCTTTTTTTCTTTTGCCATTGAGGGCTATGCTGTCCCGAACATTCTTGATGTGATTTGCTATTTACGTGCAAGGACCCTATAGAATATAAGTCTAAGAGTGGGATATACTGTCCCAGTAGGTTAATGTGTGACTTAAACTGTTTTCTGAAGAGGTTACATTAATTTGTTAGGGTTGCCATTAATCCTGATCTCTATCAATATTTGATATTATTAGAATTATTAGGTTTTGCTGGCTTAGTAGGTGTAAAATGGTCATGACAGTGCTAATAAAGCTAAGCCCCTTGTTACAGGTTTACTGTCCACTAAGGCTTCCTCTTCTGTGAAATTCTTGTTTCCATTTTTTCCACAGAGCTGTGTGTCTTTTACTGTATTATTTTTTTTAATTTTAAATTATTGGCCTTTTGAACTCTCTTGGATATTAATTTCCTGGTTATATATGTGGCAAATATCTTTTCCCAGTTTGGGGTTTCTATCATTTTGTTTGTGGTATTTTTGGTGAACGGACATTCTGAACTTTAATGATAAATTTATCAGTGTTA
The DNA here is from genome assembly GCA_004024625.1 of Mellivora capensis. Taxonomy (NCBI): domain Eukaryota; kingdom Metazoa; phylum Chordata; class Mammalia; order Carnivora; family Mustelidae; genus Mellivora; species Mellivora capensis. Next base: position 54,673 of record PISX010007010.1, on the reverse strand, counting down.
CAGTTAGAGCTTTTTGTGTCTTGTTGAAGAAAACCTTCCTTGCCCAAAGTCTTACTGAAGGTCTTTCTAATTATCTATGAAAGTTTTGACTTTCCCAAGGTAAGTCTTTGATGTCTTGGACATGGCTTTTTGCATGTTGCATGTTGATCGCTCTGCTGTTACTGTTTCTTGGAGGCACATGGAGTTGCCTGGCTTCCCTGTGGGCCTGTGGCCAGTGCTGGGCACCACTCCCTGTCAAGTGTTTGGGTTTCTTTCCCATACTGGGCTGGGGGTGGCCGCTGTCTGTTTCTTGGATCAGTTTGGTTATTCCTGCCCAGACAGACCCACACCAAGGCTTCCTGTTGGGTTTTCACATCTGGGAGGCTGGTCTGTGGCCTTGTTCCTCACTCTTACCTCTCCACTCTCTTCCTCTTACCTCTTCCTCTCCACTCTCTCTCCAGCTAGCTGTTCAGTTCTCCCTGTCTTTATCTCTTAACTTCTCTCTCCCAGTTCTATGTTCTTGTTTCCCTGCATTGCATTCTGGGTTATTTATTTGCATAAATCTACCGATCCTCTAACTTTTCAGCCCTGACTACCTGCTTCATCATTCATTAACATTACACATTAGCTGTATTGAGATAAGTTACACTAAAACGATGGTCAGTACCTAGTTCAGGGAGCGTTGAGATAGTCCCAGAGCTGCAGGATCATGAGGAGCAGAGCTTTCCCATTGCCCTCCAAAGCCCCTCTGCTCTTTCTTAGTCAGCCTCCCCCGCCGCACCCCCCCACCCTCGCCCCCGCTGCCCCTGCCCCAGTCTGGCTGTGCTCTGCTTTCTGCCTGGCTAGGTCAGGCCTATCTCCCTGTGAGCTTCAGGCCTCCAACCCCTGCAGGAAGTATTCTGCACAGCTCCAGGGCTCTAAGGGCCATCTGAGCCATTGCTGTCTCCCTGTGTCTTCTTTCCTATTGCTGAGTATAGGGGTCTTTGTGTGGCTACGCTTTGATTTGCTTATCTGTTCTGATTTGCTTATCTGTTCTCTCCGGGGAGGGACTTTTGGATTGTTTCCAGTTTGGGGCTGTTCTGAATCTCTCTTCCAGGCAGATACTTAGCGCAAGCCCTGTGTCCTGAGCCGACTGGCAGCCTGCTTTCTGGGGCCCGTGTGTGCACATAGTGTCTTCCTGCCGATACTCTGCGAGTGTTCTAGCTGCTCCCACCCTGAACAAAGCTCTGTGTTTCCACTCTTTTGTCATTTTAGTTGCCCTAGTGCTGGTGTGTGATGGCTCGTGACAGTTGAACTTGCGTTTCCCACATTACGAATGGTGGTGAACATTTTTCTCATGTGCTTCTTTGTGATTTGTACGCCTTCTTTGGTGAAGTGTCTATTTAAACCCTTTATCCTCCACCCCCTTTAAAAAAAAATCTCTGGTTGTTAGTCTTTTTTTTTTTTTTAAAGAATTTATTTATTTATTTGACAGACAGAGATCCCAAGTAGGCAGAGAGGGAGGCAGAGAGAGAGGAGGAAGCAGGCTCCCCGCCAAGCAGAGAGCCTGATGCGGGACTCAATCCTAGGACCCTGAGATCACGACCTGAGAGGCCCAACCCACTGAGCCACCCAGGTGCCCTTTGGTTGTTAGTCTTAAGACTGCTTAGGATTTTTCTATGTATTTGATCCTGTCGTGTATGAATTGAGACTGCTTTATGCCGTTCTTTCTGGTATATGTGCCTTTTATTTCTTTCTCTTGCCTCTGTTTTCTGGCTGTTCCCCTAGGCAGTGCTGAAGAGAAGAGGCTAGTTGGGCTTCCTCACCCTGCTCCGGACCTTAGAAGGCCAGCATCATGGGCTGTGGGTTCTTTGTGCATGCCCCTGGCCAGGTGGAGGATGTTTCTTCCTCCTCATTTGTGAGTGTTTGTTCCCGTGATGGGGTGTTGGATTTTGTCCAATGGTTTTTTGATATCAGTTGATATGATTGTGTGATTTTTTTTCCTCCTTTTTTTTCTTCTTTAGCCTTTCGATATGGTGAATTACGTTAACTGATTTCCAAATGTTAAACCAGCTTTTTATTGCTATGATAAGCCCCTCTTGGTTGTAGTGAATTCTCCTTTTTACATATTGCCTTAGTGGGTTTGCTAACATCTTGTTGAGGATTTTTGCATCTCTGTTCACAAGAGTTTTTGGTCTGTGGTTTCGTTTTCTAGCAGTGTTTTTGTCTGGTGTGGTATCAGCGTGATGCTAGCTTCAAACACTGGGTTGGATGTGCTTGCCTGTTTTTAATTTCTGGAGGAGTTTGTGTAGTATTGAAGTTATTTCCTTCTTAAACATTCGATCTGGGCCTAGAGATCTTTGATGGAAAGTTTAAATTACAAATTCACTTTTTTTAAGACTGAAGTGCAAAAATTTAATTTCTAAAAAGCTGGTTTGATTCTTTCAATATGTAATTATTTCTGAGAAAGTCTTGTTCTGCTCCCTTCCGGGACTACCATCTCTCGTATTTTAAACTTAGACACAGACATTTGTAGTAAATGGATGTTCTCATGTGTCTGAGTCCGTTTGAGTTTTCTATAGACTCTCACCAAAGGGGGCTTGTTTCCTTGTCTGTGTCACTGGAAGGGAGCATATTTGGTTGGTTTTGCTTTTGGAAACCCATATTTAGGATGCTTTGCTTCTGGGAAGATTGCTTTTGGGCCGCTGAGCCTGGGCTGGGCTGCTGAGCTGGGACCACACTTTCCCTGCTCAGGGCACCTGGCTTCTCTGAGGGGGGCTCAGCTCACGGGCGCCTAGTGAGGGGGACTGCAGCTCACGGGCCTCTTTACCGGGCGTCTTTATCATCTTACGGGTGAGTCTCACTCTCAGGTAGCTCAGAGATGCCACAGACTGATACCCTGATGAGCTCTAGCTGCTCTCAAGTAGTTATCCAGACCATTGTATTCTCTTATTTTTTTTCCAGGACTTTTGTCTTTCATTTTTTAAACTCACCTGGAACTAATGTTTGTATGCACAAGTCACAGGGATGCAGCATCACCCCAGGCTGATTATCTAATTCTTTTGAAAATTGGCAGCTCCTGGGTGACTCAGCGACTCAGCGTTATTGGTTTGTTTTCCCAGCTTAGGTCCTGGGGTCCTCACAAGAATGAGAGCGCTAGGCAGTGTGCATTACCATTATTCACATTTTGCTTAGAAGGGGGCTGAGGCAGGAAGGCCAGGGGGCTGTCCAGGGCCTCGCTGTGCTGGGGCGTGCTGCTCATTCCCCATGGAGCTTTACTGAGTGCCAAGCTCCTTAATAGACATTGGTCTGTTTCTGAAGCTGATTGGGTTTGTTCTCCTGTTTGTTCCTCTGCTGTGCTGATCTCCATTTGGGTAGCTCTTTGGCATGTTTTGATGTTAACATCCTTTCACACTGGTGATAGTGGGGCCTTCAGTTTTCTGTCTTGGGGACCCCTGCCCCACCACGTTCAGGAGCTTGGCACTGAGGCGAGTGTTGGCCAGGCCCTGACAGCTGAGGGGCCTGGGGTGTGAGCATACCAGAGACCCCATACAGAGAGCCCAACAAACTGGGCTCACACACTGTTAACTGTGGGAGTCACTGCCCTCTTGTGCTGCTGGCAAGTCTTCATGATGACCTGAAATCAGGGCAGAACTGGCAGGCTGGGCCTCCTTGGAGTTCCGTGCTACAATGGGGCGTGGGAAGGGCCAGCCCCCCTTCTCTTTCCACAGCAGTTCTGTCCTGTGCAGGTGCCCCCGCCTGCTTATCGAAACTTGCCCTTCTTACAAAGGAATCTCCTCGGCCAGTCTTTGGGCCTGTGTGTACCCATGAGGGAACCCTGATGGGGGAAGAGGTCGGTGCAGATCTCAGAAGTGGCTTCCACATGCTCAGAAGGTGACCATGGAGAGGGCACCTGGGCTCAGGATAGGCATGTTGCCCTGGTGCCTTGGGCTCCTCACTTCATCCAGGCCCCTGGCCCAGGCCTCCAGCACTGTCTGGAGGAAACTGTGATGCAGACATGAGATTTTTCTGTATTTTTTTCCTTACAACTGTTGGCAAATCTACAGGTACTTAGAAAATACAGTTAAACACACAAATCCCTGGTACCAGGCCTGCCTCCGGATTCTCTGCCGTGGCTTTGTGTCGCTCATTTGTCAGCAGCCCCGTGGATGGTTTCTCAGGGCCACTGGTCGGGACCCCTGGATTTGGGGAAAGCTGGGGTCACGCAGAGCCACACGGCCCCCTTCCCATTGTGCTCTGTTCTTTCCCTCTGTTTCCTTCTCTCTCCCATCTCTTCCTCTGCATTGCTCCAAAATGGCTCCAGAATGATTTTGGTTACTGGCCTTGCACTGGAGATCCTGGCCTACGTGGCATTGGCGTGGGAGCCTTTTGGGACTGAGCTGCATTCAGCCTGCTGAAGGATTAGTTGCTTAAACTGCTTTCCTCTTGTTGTGTTGCCGATGCCGATCGGGTTCACTTTGTTTTCTAGCTGACGGTTGCTCCACTGGCTGGCTCCCGATGGAGGACGGAGGCTCCCCTGAGAGCCCGGCTGCGCAGACTGCCACTGAGCCCAGCGAGTCCCTGTCCTCGGCCCACAGACACCTGAGCAGGAGGAATGGGCTTTCGAAGCTCTGCCAGAGCAGGATGGGCCTCTCCGGTAACCCCCACCTGGGTGTCATGGGCGTCAGTGTTGAAGATGAAAGTGACGAGTCCTTCTAGGCTCTGGTCGGGTGTGTGGTTCTCACTGTGTGTGGGGTGATGCCCGCAGGCCCCTTGGGCTGTGTGGGCGCTGCTGGGGTTCTTCTGCCAAGACCTTGCTTCAGAGTGTGTGCGGGCTCTATTGTGGACAGGGCTGCCGTGCAAGTGAAATACAGTTTTGCTGATTTAGTTCAGTAACTATTTGCTGACTGTGTTGCAGCCTCATGCTTTCCTCCCGGATGCAGATGACTTACGCGGGCTGGAGGGCAGCCAGCTACCTGGTGCAGGAGGCTGTGCCCGGGCTGGGCTGAGATGTCGAGGCTCCTGCTGCCCACTCACTCACTTGTTTCTCCCAAGTCAGCCTCTGCCTCCAGAGCTTAGTGGGCTCGTTGTCTGAGGGGGTGCCTAAGGAGACAGCAGGTGCAGGCCTGCAGCTGGGTGGACCTAGAGCGGGGAAGTCAGTTAGGACAGTGGGAAGGTCTGGGCCCGGAGGAAAGGGGCTGCTGGGGAAGGGAGGAGGAGGGTTGGAGCCCAGCTCACACACCAGTCTAGGAGCACAGGGTGGGAGTGTTTGGAGGGGAACATGCTGGGTTCTCCTGGTGACGGCCAGAGATTCTGCTGGGAGGGCTGGGCAGGTCTGGGAGGTAGGCAGCTGCCCCAGGAGCATGGGCTTCCTGGTCTCTGCATGGGGAGCAGGGACAGAGCCAAGGTCACAATGCCTGTCCCATGGTGTGAGGAGGGTCAAGCTGAGCTTGGGGCAGCTGGGAAGGAGGAGGGCTAAGCAGCTGGCCATGCGTTTCCAGGCCCAGAGAATGGTCCAGGGGGGGTCTGTGAAAAGAGAAGGGGAAAGGAGAGAAGAGTTGTTATTGTCTGGATTTTGAGCTGCTAGAAAGATGGAGTTGCCATTTACTGAGATGGGAAAGGAGAGAGGCAGGGCAGGGGTGCCACGTGTGGGGTGGGCAGCACCTTCCCACATGGAATGTGTTAGAAGCCAGCAAGGAGTGGCTGGGACGGAGTGGAGGGGGTGAGACTGCGTCCTGGGTTCTGCAGTGGTGAGAGGTCAGAAAGGTGGAGGGTAGAGGGAACCCCACCCAGGGCAGGTGGTTTAGGAGGTACGGACTGACCCCCTGGCCCAGCGCTGCTGAGGGCTGGAGTAGGGTGAGTGCTGAGAATTGGCTGTGGGCTAGAGCATCTCGGGCCACTGGATGTATTGCTGAGAGGAGGTTTTCTGGAGGGGTGGGGAATGAACCTGACCTGTGAATAAGGGAATGGAGGGAGGGATGGAGACAGCAGGCAGCTCTTGGATTTGGGAGGCTTTCCAGGAACAAGTGCAAGGCGGGGTGGCTGGAGGGGGTGTGGGTCTGTAAGGACAGACACAGGACAGCATCTCTTGGCGGGGGGGGGGTGGGAAGGGACCTCAGACGGCGTTTACACAGAAATGCCGAGCTTGGGCCATTGTGTTTCCTGTAGGATGTGACTCTGGCTGGACAGCACCCAGGGGTGTTTAGCTGGACTCAGGGCTGTTCGGACGGACACTGGAGTGTGGAGCTTGAACTCTGTACCCTCTGCAGGAGTTGAGAGCAGGAGCCATGGGCTTCGGTGTGTCTGAGAGGTGGGCTCCGGGCAGTCTTGTGAGCTCTAAAGCTCCCTTTCCTTTCCTTTCCTTTCCTATCCAGAAGACAAATGGAACTCCTATTGTCTGTCGTCTCTGGCTGCCCAGAGCATCTGCACCAGCAAACTACAATGCCTGGTGCCGCCGGAGCAGACCGACCTGGCCGGTTCCCTGGGCAGTGCGTCCTGCTGCTCCCTGCTGCGGGGCTTGTCCTCGGGGTGGTCCACGCCCCTGTTCCCGAGCCCCGTGTGCAACCCGAACAAGGCAGTGTTCACCGTGGACGCCAAGACCACAGAGGTACCGGCTGCGGTTTGTGCCCCTGCTGTGCGAGTGTGGTCTGTGCCTTCAACCCTGTAACCTCAGACAGGGGAACTGGAGTGTGTTAAGTACAGTTAGAGAAGCTGCATAAGAGACCTGAGTATGAATCAGTTAAAACAAATTGAATCCTCCTGTCAAGGTAGAGATTCAAGGATGGGGCTGAGCTGCATGACTGCCTTGTGCTCTGAAGGGTGTTGGCTCAGTGACAATGAGAATGGGTACTCGCCATCTGAGGTGACCGTGTTCGCCTGACGGGCACTTACATACAAATAACTGAAATCATCAGGTGGCTGGGAGTGTGGCGCGAGTCCCCGTGTCTTCCACGTGGTGCTGGTGGCATGGCGAGCCCGTCCTGGCGGGGAAGGGAAACGTGGTTTTGGTTGTGGCGCTGGCATTTCTTGTTTCCCTGTGGTTAAGACCTGGGGAGCCGGGGTGCCGCAGCTGCAAGCCTGTCCACTGCAGGACACTGGGGGCGGACGGGTCTCCAGGTTTTCAGGCTGGCGGTACTGCTGCTGATGCGCATGTCTTCTCCTCTCTGCGACTCCAGATCCTGGTTGCCAACGACAAGGCTTGCCAGCTCCTGGGGCACAGCAGCCATGACCTGATCGGCCAGAAGCTCACGCAGTTCTTTCTGAGGCCCGATTCCGATGTGGTGAAGGCCCTCAGTGAAGAGCACATGGAGGCCGATGGCCGAGCCGCTGTCGTGTTCGGTACAGTGGTGAGTGGGTCTTCCCCAGGGGCGGTGCTAGGGTGAGGAGCAGCTGAGATGGCGGGTGGAGCATCACAGGAGTGGAAGCGGGTAGCTGTGGGCCTTGTGAGAGGGACGGTCCCGCCTGACAAGGGAGGAAGCTCGGCGGTTTGCAAACCAGTGGGAGGTTGCGGGGTCGTGATGATCTTCCATCCTCACCCCTGACTCTCCAGTTTGGTTTGTTTGGTGTTTGCTGGAGAGGCCGGCATGGCTGGAAAGGTCTCCCTGGGACTTGGATCCTCCTGGTGTGATGTGTCCCCTGGGATGTTGACTGCACGTGAGGTGCAGCCCAGGCCCCGGAGGACGTTAGATGTGGTCTGCTGCTCTGTCCTGGGGACTGGCCACGGGCTGACAATTGTGCAGCAGGTGACTGACTGCTCGCCACGTGTTGGTGTCTGTTTCCTGAAGAAATGATACAGACAGTTGTCCTACTCTGTTGCAAGGAAGCTGGTGAGGAAACCCTGTCTTCTGAGAGAGCGTCCACATGGAGACTAAGGGTCCATGTCAGAAGCCATGTGTGGCCTTGGGCTCAGGTGTCAGGCAGGGGCACAGAGGTCGAAGATACCCCCAGGCCTGGGCTCTGGGGAAGGCCTGGGGCAAGGCTGTGTGCTTCCGCAGGTGGACGTTGTGAGCCGAAGTGGGGAGAGGATCCCGGTGTCCGTGTGGATGAAGAAGGTGAAGCAGGAGCACAGCCTGTGCTGTGTGGTTGTACTGGAGCCTGTGGAGCGGGTGTCGGCCTGGGTTGCTTTCCAGAGTGATGTAAGTGTGCCTTCCACATCCCCGACACATGGAGCTGACCAGGTGTCGCCTCTTGTGGCCTCAGCCCCCTCCATGGCCCATGCGCCCCTGGGGCTTCTGGAAGGCGGCCCCCATGGCAACCCTCCCTCTCTGTGTGCCCTCGGGCAGGGGTGCACTCTCCCTGGCCATGGTCTCCTTGTCTGTAAAGTGGGATGGAACCGGAACCTAGGTGTGCCTTAGCAGGTCAGTGAGGTAGCAGGTGCGGAACCCTCAGAATGGTGACTTGCCTCCGGAGGCCAGTAATTTGGGTGCCTCCAGCGGTAGGAGGGCCTGAGGAAAGTTCTTGCCCACCTCTGGCTCTTCTGCCATGGGAGGGCCACTAACGGTCTTGCTTTTAACCTGAAGGCATGGCGTTCAGTGATGATTGAAGGTGAAATGCCAGGAGTTTTTACCGTAATGCTTAACGATGCTGGTTTTTCCTCCAAGGGCACCATAACATCCTGCGACAGCCCGTTCGCTCTCCTGCATGGGTACGCGTCTGGGGAGGAGGTGCTTGGGCGGCCCATCACAGACCTGATCCCTTCTGTGCAGCTCCCTACCCCCGGCGAGCCTGTCCCCCAGGTAGGACCCTTGTGGACCCCTGACTGCCACACCTGGCAGCTGTACCTGGGGCCATGTGGTCCCTGGAGTCTGTTTACTCGGTGACCGGAGAGTTCTTAGGCCAGAATCCGTGGCCTGTTGACACAGGCTGGTAATTCTGACAGCAGGAGCATCCTGCGTGTATACACAGGGGCACCAGGTCCAAGGGCTTCTCTCTGGGCTCCGGGGCTTTGACAGAGGGTCAGAGCCTGTGTGGCTCTCTGACTGGGCACCCTGTCTCTTTGGTCCTCCTGCTGGAGCCTGGAGCGGGGTTCTCCTGCTGGGGTCTGTCTTTACTGGGAAGTCTGGGGTTCTTGAAGAGCAGGGAGAACTGGCTGAGGGCAGGGTAACAGGCAGATGGGGGGGTGGCAGCTCTGGGGACAGTGGAGGTTTGGGGTCGTTGGGGTAAGTTCTGTTACTGACTGAATCTTCCCAGTCCCAGGTGTCCCATTTCCTACTAGTGTGTGCCCCTCACACAAATGACCTTCACTGAGGTAAATTCCACTGATTTCACACCCCAGTGATCTGCAGCGTCTGACTGGACGCTTGATTTTTGCCTAAAGTCACCTCTGCTGCTGCAAGGAATTGGAGGTGCTTTCAGGATGTCCATAGGCACTCCCTGGTTCTCTGGCCTTCCAGAGGCCGAGAGCTGAGCCCTGGGAGCTGGTTCTCTGCTCCCTGGTTCTCTGGCCTTCCAGAGGCTGAGAGCTGAGCGCTGGGAGCCAGTTGTCTGCTCCCTGGTTCTTGGGCCGGCCACAGGCCGAGAGCTGAGCCCCCGGGAGCCAGTTCTCTGCTTTTTTTTTTAGCTTCCAGCCCAGTGGGACCCTCACCCCATCCTCAGTCCTTATTGTCTGTGCCCTTCTTCTGTCCCCAAGCTGGTGGGGGCGTCCATTGGCACAGCCACCTTGGGAGTCTGTGTGGCAGCGTCTGCCCCATGCAAACTGGGCGAACCTCTGAGTGCCCTCTGCACGCATCAGAGAGAAGTGTGTGCCAGAAGACATGTGTGAGCTTGTTCTCAGCAGCACATTTGTGATAACCTCAAATGGGAGCTCTCGACACCCCAGCAGTAAGTGGAGACTGGCGCTGCACCCCTCATCCCTTGTAGGGCTCCCTGGGGCCTGGCCTGCAGCCGTGGCTTGGGGAGCCTGATGTCTCCGAGTCCTGACCTTCTTCCAGGCACAGCACAGGGGGAGCAGAAGCTCCCAGCACATGGGGCCCATCAGATCTCCTGTCCTCCAGGGTGGCCCCTAAAAAGGGCAGGTGGGATTGGGTGAGGGGTAGACACATAGCCCTGGGCTGGTATGCCTCAGGAAACCCAAAAGGGAGCACACTCTCAGAGCTTTCAATTAGGATGAGGCTATGGTCAGGATTTACTCGAAACTGGGTCCATTCCAAGTATTTAAGGCAGGGAAACAGGGCAAGGATGTGGTTTTGCGGGGATAGAGGTGCTGAGGAGGCACAGACAGGGGACGGTTGGCGACCGCAGGAAGTGGCTGGCCCTCAGACTGGAGGACAGTGAGCGGTGGGGGCCATCTGTGGAGATGGGACCCTGGGGCTGCTGGGGGTCCAAGGCAGAGGGTGGGAGACACCTGCCAGCCCTCCCTCCCTGCAGGGTTGGCACAGACAGGAGTCCAGTCCGTGTGCATTTCTTGGTTGTCCTGTCATGTGCTGCCTTCAGGCCTTTCTGGAATGGGGGGCAGCTGCTAGACTGCGTTGCTCTTGCCGCAGACACAGCTCCTGGTCAGGGCTCTGCTTTCCTTGGGGCAGAGGTGGGGTGCAGGGAGACTGTGGAAGGAGGAGCAGTGTGGGGAATAAGCTTTTCTGGGCTTGCTTCCCATGACATGTGGATGGGTTCACGTCTAAAGCTGCAGACTCAAAGCTTGGGCCATGAGAGATGCTGCTATCAGCTCAGGGGTGTTGTTTCTTCCAGAATCTCAAGATTCAGAGGTCTGTCGGGAGAGCCAAGGATGGCACCACCTTCCCTCTGAGCTTAAAACTGAAATCTCAGTCCAGCAGTGAGACGGTGGAAGATAGCCGCACGGTCCCCCAGTGGGGTTACTCAGCGTCCATCTGGGTCTTCTCCACCATCAGCGGCCTCATCACCCTCCTGCCTGACGGGACCATCTACGGCATCAACCACAACTTTGCTCTGATGCTATTTGGTTATGGGAAAACTGAGCTCCTGGGCAAGGTGGGTCCTCCCTGGGTGGCCTGTCCTCCCCTGTGGGGGGCTGGCCTGTTTTCACAGTGAGAACATGTGCTTGTCACAGACCTTGTACTGCCGTGTCTACTGGTCTGGCCCACTGGCTTTCCCTGGGGCATGTTGGGCACCTTTCTCCCTAAAGACTCTCATTTCCCTGGATCCCACACTGAGCATGCAATGACCCTCGGGACTGTGTCCAGAGCCTTGTCTCCCTGTGCTGTCCCTGAAGAGGGAGGGGCTGTGGCCTGGAAACCTGCCCTGAACGAGGTCCAGTAACTAAGTTACTGAATAAGGGTGTCTGTCACAGCCGTGCACCTGGAGGTTGGGGCTTGTCCAGACCTCCACACCTCCTCTGCCCCCAGAGCCATCCTGGGGTGCCTGTCATGCGGTCAGGGTTAGAGGAAGGTGTGTCTACAAACTTCTTCCTTGGCTTGAGCTTTCTCTTAATTTCTTGTATGCGGGGCAGAGGTCTCTGCAAAGCGAGAGCCAGGCCTGTTTCTTTCGGAGCCTGGGCCGAGCAGACTGACTCCGTTGCTGCAGACAACTGTAAACTTGGGGCCTTGGCCATGACAATCTGGTATTTAGGTCACGAACTGGCCTTCTGGGCTGAGCTGAGCAGGATAGCTAATCCAGCTCCATGTAGAGTCAGCTCGGGCTGGCGTCCTCCCGACGCACGTCTGCTCTTGGGCTGGCTATCTGGGGCTGTTGCTGGGGCTGGTGTCACTTGATGGCCGAGCTCCAAGGCCAGGTGAGCATCTCCGGCAGCCATGGCCTGCCCCTCCTCACATGGTCCCTGGGTCCTCCTGGCTCCTGGGAAGAGGATGCAGACCCCCTACTCAATGGCAGGAGGGTCACGGGGGGAAGGAGAAGTTGCTGAGTGGTACATCCATTTTGACGTCCTGCGGTCCCTGTGTCCATGCACCTGGCTGGCCTGGCTCTTGGATGCCTGTAGCCTTTCCCTGAATACCTTGTTCTCCAGGGGTTCTGCAAATGAAGGGAGGGACTCCGCTCTTGCTGTCCACAGTGGGGCTGACCCCAGGCCTCGTGACAGTCAGCCAAAGATTTAAACTCTTTTGTGGCTCCAAAAACGGGTCCTTCTCTGTTTTCTAATGGAAATATTAAGGAGCAAGTAAGCTAAGATTTAGTTAACTGAAGGTAAACTCAGTTTGATTGAAGTTAATGAAAACGCACTTAGTGTGATTTTTTGACAAGTAATTGCTGCAGGAATGTTAGGGGTGCTGGGTCCTTCCAGGGAGTGTGCTTGTGGGGAAGGCATCCTGCCTCGGAGGTTAGACTGTTTCGTGTTCACACGGCTGCGGGCACCTGTCCGGGAGTAGGGGTCACACGTGGATTCGGAGAAGGTGTGTGTCCTTGCAGTTTTGGACTTGCGACCCTCGTGTTGAGGCCATGACCAGCATAGCAAAGGTGCCTGCTGGACCTCAGGGCCAATTTCATGTGCCCAAGGTCCTTTTGTCCTTATGCTGGGCCTTTGTCGCTCCCTGCAAGCCACATAAGGTGGAGTTTGCAAACGTGGCTCTCAGGTGTCAGGGCAGCGTGGGCAAAGACCAGACATCTGCTTGGAAGACATGGCGGTGTGGGTGGGTATAACTAGCTTCCGAGTTGTTGATTTTGTCTTTTTCATAAGAAAAAGGAGGGAAAAGGTGGAGGGGAAGTCCTGAATTCCATGTTGGGTGTCTGAGGGGCTTTGTGGGTCTGAGAAAAGGAACACAACCTAGAGTCTTTCCTAACCTTGTCCAGAGACTTGCTCATGTTGTCTGTATTCTCTCCCCAGATTAGATGGGGGATAGTCCTGTGGTCTGGGTTCTGCAATGTTACTTTGTTTTCTAGAATATCACTTTCCTGATTCCCGGCTTCTACCATGGCATGGGCCTTGCGTGTGACACTTCCTTCCCACTGCCAGACCTGGCTGACCAGAGTGGGCCTGGGGAGACAAGCGTGGGCCCCCGGCAGAGCCGGAACTGGGCTGGCACGGGCATGGGTAAGGCCAGCCTCCCTCACGCAGGTGCACACAGCTCCATGCCTCCGAGGGATTGGGGGCTGGGTGGGCTCGGGGCAGGGGCATGCTGGGTGGGTAGAGAGTGGAAGCGAGTGGCCGCCAGGCTGTCATGGTTTGAAAGTCCTCTGTCACTCGTGGGCCTTCCATGTTCCCAGGGGATGGGACCAGTATGCGAGCACAGAGAGGGTCCCGGGGGATTTCCCGTCACCAAGTGCCTGGCTCTAGGACAGAGGGAGCTTGCGGGGAGTATTTGACGAGTAGATCTGTGTAGCCATACATAGCCTATCAAAGTAACCCTTAAGTAGTCCTAGCCAAATATGCTCGTTATGATTAGCCCTGTGTACTTTTAATTTAGTGTTTTATGGTGCTTCAAATCTCCATGACATGAACATTGTAAGGGACAATGGGTGGGTGCATGGCTCCCGCCCTGAAGGTTCCCTCTGTGACTTTGAGGCACCTGGGAGGATGGACCGCTCTGGGCATGCATGGAGCCGGTGCCTGTGCTCCTGGGAAGGCACTGGGACCTCCTGCAGCCCCCTTAGTGCTCACCTTTCCGTGAACAAGGAGCGAAGAGGAGCTGCTCCCTGGTTCTGCTTTAGGAGTGCTCCTAGCTGGCAGGGCCCCCCTCTGCCAGTGCCCTCTCCCTGGGCCCTGCCCTTGCAGCAGACCTAGCCAGGCTTGGCGGGGAGTGTGTGTGTGTGTGTGGTCTCAGTGGGAGGGAGGGGAAGCAGGAAATGGAACAGCTCCTGGAGAGCATCAGGCAATCCCGAGTCCCCAGGGGGCTCTCCCGTGGCCCTGTCAGAGGGTGGCGCTACTGGGACGCCGCTGCATGGGGCAGGCTCAGAGCACCCTTAGAACACATTGCTTACCTGCCGTCACTTGCTGTTTGAATGAACACACACGTGGGTGTGATACAGTCCCCGAGGGGAAAGAGGGGCCACACGAAGTCTTATCTGTCTCTGGACGGTGCTCTGTGGGAGATGGTTTCAGCCAGGTCCCCACACCCCAGGCTGGGGGGGTGGTGGCCATGCTCCACAGGTTGCTTTTGAGGCCTTAGAGGTTAGATCACAATGTTTTGTTTTATTAAATTGAGTTAAATTAATTTTTTCCAAAGATTTTATTTGAGAGAAAGAGAGCACGAGCAGGGGGAGTGGCAGAGAGACAAGCAGACTCCTCACTGAGCAGGGAGCCCGCCGTGGGGTCAATCCCAGGACCCTGGGACACACAGGGATAGCCTGGAAGTAGAGGTGACCAGTGGTCAGGAGGAAGAGTAGAGCAGCGGGAGGACGTGCCATCTCAGGGCCCAGGGGACTGGGGGGGCCCCTTGGGAAGGTGACTTTTAGAGAAAAACCAGAGGAGGCAGGAGAGGCATTCCGGGGATAGCGAGGACTTCCGGGTATGGCAGGGAGACCAGAGGGCCAGGCCCCAGAGGCCCTGGGGAGAGTAGCAGCAGCCAGGCCGAGACCGTGGGAATCATGGTGGGGACATTGATGTTTACCTGGAGCTCGTGGCAGATGAAGGGACTGCTCAAGCTGTGGTGTTGGTGGGACCCTGCACACTGAAGGTGGGGTCCAGGTGATGGCGGCAAGGGGAGCAGGGGCTGCTGGCCCCCATGGCATGCTGCAGGGTGGTGAGAGGCGATTGGTCTGGGACACACTGCGGACATGGGCTTGCTGGAATTTCTGAGATCAGGTCGGGGGCCCCCCATTGCTCATAAGTTGTGGGGAGGTGGGGAGATGAGTTCAGCAGATGTGCTATGGATGGCCACAGTCTCTTCTGCTGTTGCCACTAGATCCAAGGGCTCCCAGTGCATCGGTTGGAGAGCACGTTCTGCCACGAGGGGAGACCCTAGAGCCAGTGGGAAGAAGACAAGAAGCCTTCACTGGGACCTGGGCCCAAGCAAACACTGGAGGCCACCTCCCTTCCCTCCCATGTCTGCCCACTCCAGGGTAAGTTGTCTGTGGGAGGCACGGGGTGCTGAGGGTGAAGGCCGGCGGGGAGCAGTGACAGAGCCCCTAGCGGCCACGCTCACAGCCTTTGGACACCTGCTGGGCGCCACTTCTGTATTCCCTGGTGTGGTGTGCAGTGGCCACTGGGAGACTGTCCTGGTTTGTGCACAAGGAGACGTGTAGGTAGGTTCCAGGGAACTGATAGAAGCCTAATATTCTCGTGTTAATAATCATTTGTATCTGTTCTCTTTGTGTATTTTGAATCACAAAGTATTCCATGGAGAGTAGAAAGTGCGGAAACTGCAGCTGAGCAGAAATAGGGGCTCCCTGCTCCTCCCTGGTGAGAGACCATAGCCTGTGGTAGACGGTGTTTTTTGTGGTTTTCAACTCGTTTTCTCTCTTAAATATCTCTGAGGCCCAGCACACACTAACCTGCCACCCATGGTCCTTTTCACATGCGCCCTCACTGCCCTGAGGCAGGATGGAGGTCCCAGGTACCTGTCCTTGAACTTGACCTAGGCAGTCCCTTCTTTCTGGCTCCTTTGGCTCATAGTTTGGTTGGTGAGATTTATCTACATTATTGTTTTTCATTTTTCTTGAAATTATTAAAAAAATCTACGATGCCTAGATATGTGTGTTTTGTTTTTTTTGTTTGTTTTTTTTAAGTACAACAGTAATGGTGAGAAGTGCAAGGTCCAGTGCCTGGCTCCCCACAGGGGCCTCCACCAGCCGTAGTACCCTGCCTCACCGTGGCCCTGGCCCTGAATTGTCCGTGTGTGCTCTTGCGTGGCTGCTTTTGCTCCTGCAGCACAGATAGGACCGCAGCGTGCTCACATTGGGAATGTATGCGTGTCACCTCCTGTCGAGCATGTGGCTCACGGGTTTGCATGGATATTTGCCTGCTGACATGTGTTATGGTGCTTTCCTGCTATTTTTGGAGACCTCTGGCTTTCTGCCCCTTGCCCGTGGGACAAGCTCTCTGTGCTGCGCGCCCATCTGCAGAGGATGGGGTCCCACTCCCCGGCCCCGAGGGTGCTCACTGCTGCAAGACGAGGCTCCTGTGTGCTCTGCCCTGACCGCTGCTCTTCATGCTGCTGTGTGCCTGCTGAGACAGCACCAGTGTGTCCCACCAGATGAGCCAAGTCCTCGTTCCTCTCGGGTGGGGCATGGTGTGGTTAAGTTCTGCACCAGCTCTGCGTCACTGTCAGAAGCCCTGGTGCTGGGGCTCCCTGGTCACTCATGTGGTCACTCATTACCTCATTCACTCCCTCATTTGTCACTCATTCATTTCCTCCCTTATTGCCTCCCTCATTCATTCATTCACTCATTCATTTTCTCCCTCATTCCCTCCCTCCCTCACTCTCGCACACACTCATTCACTCCCTCATTCTCTCACTCATTCAATCCCTAATTCACTCACTCCCTCATTCATTCACGCAAAGCTCATTCGTTCATTCAACCCCCACTTCACGCATTCACTTATGCACATGTTCATTCACTCCCTCATTCATTTACTCCCTTATTCACTTGCTCATTCATTTACTTATTCACTCCCACAATGCTCATTCACTCCCTTGTTCTTTCACTCCATTCCTTCACCCATCCACATGCACATGCTCATTCACTTCCTCATTCAGTCATATTCACATGTTCACTCACATGCTCACTTACTCATATACTCATTCATTCACTTATTCCTTTACTCCCTCATTCATTCACTCACTCATGTGCTCACTCCCTCACTCACTCCCTCATTCACTCACTCACTGCTAGCTCATTTACCTACTAACTCATTCATTCTGTCATTCACTCACTCATTCCCTTGTGTACTCACTCATCACTCACGCAGCAAACATTGCAAAAGACTTGAAGGCTCATCCCTAAGACATATTCTTTAGCAGAAAATGAGCTGGCCCAGTAAACCTAGTGAGATTGGGAGGTGGGAAGGCAGGTCAAGAAGCATGATGTAAGCGGTGTCTTATGTCCGGGGGACTGGGGTAGTGCTAGCTCCTGATTCTTTCCCAGTTCTCCCAGGAGACCTGGGAGTTCAGCCTTACTGCTTGTAGCCAGTTGGTAATGAAGTCAAGACTGTTAGACTGTAAGTCAGGTGTTTTGACCTTGAGTGAATCGCCTCTGAGACAAGCTCATGGGGGTCTCAGGTCCCCATGGCAACTCTGCTTAGGCAGTTGAGTAGAGTGGAAGAGGGAGGAGGAGAGGAGCCTCCCCTGTACTTAAAGTCTCTCCCAGAAGCCTACTTATTGCTTCTTGTCTTTACCCTGGCCAGGATTTAGTGACGCTCCCGGTTACTGGAGAGGTGTAGGGATGGGATGTGGGGGCAGTGTCACCTATGGCCTGCGTGACCCCACACACCCATCTCGGAGTGTTGGTCGGCCTGCCTGCCCTGGGGCCTGATGCCACATGCCCACCTTGGAGGGGCAGTCCGAACTGCTCTGGGGCCTGACCCCGCGTGCCCATCTTCAGGGGCTTTTCCTCACTGCCCAGGGCCTGACCCCACGTGCCCACCTCGGAGGGCTTCTCCACACTGCCCTGGGGTTGACCCCATGTGCCCAGCTCAAGGGGCTTTTCTGCACTGCCCTGGGGCCTGACCCCCATGTGCTCACCTCAGGGGTCTTCTCTTCACTACCCTGGGCCCGACCCCATGTGCCCACCGCAAGGGGCTTCTCTGCACTGCCCTGGGCCTGACTCTGTGTGCCCACCTCAGAGGGCTGGCCTGCACTGCTTAGAGAGAGGAGTGAAACCTTTCTGCCTCATCTTCTGACCTTACAAAAGACATGCTGTTCCCTGGGGACTGGCACAGGGCTGATCATTTGCTGGGGTGGCGTGGGGCGAATGGATAGAGATAGAGAGATGTAGTGAGAGACATAGATGATTTTTGACCTCTGCATGCTCTTGTTCCACCTCTCAGTTTCCCCAGAAAACTGCTACTGCTCCTCAGGGCCTGGCTCACAGCTCCCTCCTCTGTGGAACTTAACCGTGTGTTGGGTCCTTCTCCTCTGTGCCTTTTTACAAACCTCTGGTCACCAGCACTTATGGTGAGGCTGGGCATGGCCACATTCTATGGGTCTCGGTGCTGGCATTGGGCCTGGGGCTGACCCCAGGCAGGAGCTCAGTGGATCTGTCATGTGGGGCAACCATGGCCGGGCCTGCTGCAAGGGGGAGGTCTCCACCTAGCGCCCTGGGCTCTGCGATTGCCCTTTGGCTCTGAAGTGGCCTCTCCCTCAGTGGCCTCCCTGCTAAGCATGCTTGTGAGCTTGTGTCCCAGCTCTTAGGAACCAGTCAGCTCCCGCCCCGCATGAGGCCTTGCCCTTGCGGCCCCCTCCTTCTTGTGCCAGACTCTGTTTCCTGTCGAGTGTGACCCTGATGGCATTTGTAGCCAGTCACATGTCACCATTGCATGGTGCAAAGAATGCACAATCTCTTTCCTTTATGCCTGCACCCCCCAGGCCTCCTGTGGGTGGGCCAAGGCCAGCTGCACAGCTGTCAGGAGCCCCATGCACCACGAAATGAGAATGCTGAGCAAAGCCCTGAGCACATGGTCCTGGGTGCTCAGAGCTCTGCTTCTGGGCCAAATCATCGCCAAATGGTGACTTATCTGTGAGTTGCTCTTAGTTTATGGTGTTAAATGCTTTGTGCTGGTCTCTAATACAGGGCGATCCATGTGATCTTTCCTCTTGATTCTTCTGTGACCCCTAAGTAACTATGTCATCCATGTTATAATTCTCAGAGTGGACAGCATCCTAGAAGGAATCCCACCAGCCCAGAAATGGTCCTCACCCGAGGACCAGCAAGACATCCCAGAAGGAATCCCACCAGGCCAGGAATGGTCCTCATCTGAGGACCAGCGAGACATCCCAGAGGGAAGCCCACCAGACCAGGAATGGTCCTCACCTGAGGACCAGCGAGACATCCCAGAAGGAAGCCCACCGGTCCTTACTCAACAGTCACCACCCAAAGACCAGCCGAATCCTCTTTTGGAGAAAGAGGAACCTGAAGCCCCAGAGAGCCCGAGACAGGATCTTGTGGAAAGAAGTGGGTCTGACCCAGGGGACACATGGATGTCTGCTTCCTGTGAAGTATCTGAGGACAGGAGCGGGCAGGCTGAAATGAGTAGGCTGTATCAGGAGGCACAGCCAGAGTGGACAAGTTCGAGCAGTGCTCGTCATTCAAACCGTTGTGCTGATTCCCTCACGTCCAAGCCCCATGCCACAGGCCAGCTGGCAGGGGAGGGCCTCCTGCTGCCCTGCCCTGGATATGGGGGTGAGCAGAGAACGCAGTCAGGAAGTGCCCCTGAGACAGCACGATTCCCGTTCTCCACACCTGCCTTAGATGAGCTGTGGGTGGCCGTGGAGAATGACCGAGAGGAGCTACAGACCTGCTTGATTAAGGAGCAGCTGTCCAAGTTGAGCCTTGTGGGACCGCTGGGTGTCTCCTACACTGAGCTGGCCCCAGCAGAGAGCCTCCGATGCTCTGCCCCTGTGTCCTTGTGTGACCTGGGAAGCAGAGGCCTGTCTAGCCGAGCGGGCAGCTCCTCAGCCTGCTATGCTCTGGCCACGGACCTCCCTGGTGTCCTGGACACAGTGCAGGCCCAGGAGGCTGATGGGAATTCTTTCTCCTGGAACCTCAAGGAGCTCTTTCTCGATGAATGGACAGATCGAACTTCCTCCAACTGTTCCTGCGCCACGTCCGAGCTTGTGGGCACGCCATCTCCTTCGCCGGTGGGCTCTGATGCAGACATGAGTGGTCTGCACCAGCGGGGATCTGGTGTTCTGGATGACCGAGAACTGCTGCTCCTGACCGGCACTTACTTCGATCTTGGGGAAACTCGGCAGTTTCATGAGAGCCATCTGGGGCCGGATCCGGTAGAGCCCTCTGAGATGTGTCTGGTGTCCTCGGAACACTGTGAAGTCAGCGGCAGAGGGAGCCCCGCCTGTATCCTTCCCACGCTGGGGGCTGGCCCTATAGATGTGTGTCCAGCAGAGGAGCCCAGGCTGAGCTTCCAGGTCACCTCAACGCCTGTGAGAGGGGACAGCCCGACGACATCTGGGGCCACCTTCGTGCAGCAGGAGATCCTGGAGGGGACCTATGCCGGCAGCTGCCACCACCGGGACGGAGCTCAGCTGAGTACGTGCTGGGAGGCTTGCCCTGAAGCCCCCGTGGGAGGCTGCCACAGGAGCATGGCATGGCTGGGGCAGGGCCTTCCTTGTCCTGCGGTCTGATGCCACTGCAACTCCCCCCCCAATAGTTTCGGCTGCAGTGTGAGGGTTTTGTAGTACTAGGTCATCTCTTGAAAAATTAGGGATTAGAGTTATAAGTGCCTGTGCCTGGGAAGGGCACAGCCTGAGGTCCCAGCTGCTTCTGTGTCCCTCCTTGGAAGCCACTGTGTGCACCATGGTCAACCAGGGCGGCCCCTCGTGTGCTGCTGGGCTTCAAGCTGCTGCTGCCAGGTGCATTCTGCTCCAGGAGGGGCGTCAGGATCAGGTCCCTTTACTTGCCTCTTAGAGCTGATTATCTTTGCTGTACTTTCCTCCATATTTCCCTAACTTCTTAGCAGATCCGTGTCACATTAGCCAGTTGTGTCCTTACTGCTGACTCGAGGCTTTCCCCCAAACTTTAAAAAGTTATGCAAATATTATATGTTATTTGTAGAAAGACTAGAAAATGCCACCAAAAAGAACATAAAATCCCCTGTAAATGCCCCTAAAGATAACCCCATGTTTGTTCTGGTGTATATGTTGGAGGCTGTGAAAATACCTGGTGTGAAAATTCTGGTGTATATGTTGGAGGCTGTGAAAATGCACGTGCAGGAAATGGCCTCGTATGAATGTTCATGTGTGGCCATGGTCAAGGCCGTCCACAGACCTGGCAGCAGAAGGCAGACATGGTGCGGGGTGGGGGGTGGTGTCCAATGCGGGTTTCCGGGCTTTTCCCCTGTCCAAGTGTGGGCGTCCCTGCCCCGCCCTGCGTGGGTGCTCTGGGGGACTGTGCGTCCTTGGCCCGGCCGCCGTTGCTGTGCTGACCTCCCCTGCCCTCCAGGTGTGCAGTTTGAGGTGAAGCGGGTGGAGCTCCAAGGCTCCGCGATCCTGTTCTGCTGCTGGCTCGTGAAAGACCTGCTGCACAGCCACTGGGACTCGGCCACACGGACGCGCCTGCTCCTGGCCAGCCTGCCCAGCTCCAGCCACTCCATGTGCGAGCTTTCTGGACCCAGCGTAGGGGAGGTGGGGGTCTGTGCTCAGCTCCTGCCTCATACCCACCACATGGTGTGGGAAGGGGTCCTGCCTGGCCTTTCTGTCTTTCCTCTGCTTCCTCTGGGATGGGAGGAGGATCCTTCTAGGGCTTTTTCACCGTGCTTGCTGGTGTAGCGGGTGAGTCTGAAGCCGTACATGGGATTTGAAACCTTAGTTTGCCCTGTATGCTGGGTGGGGTCTCGGCGTGTGCGCCAGTTTGGGTGGACTAGGAGAGCACTTCTCAGGCCAGCCCCCCGGGACCCGGGAGGAGCAGGGTGCGGGAATAGGGGACTGGTGACGTGACTCTGCTTGCTCTTCCCTTTTTCCCTCTGGTCACATGTGGCCCCTCAGGCATCCCATTTTATCCACAGATGCTCAGAAGCAAGCCCTGGTTCGAGGAGCCCCCGAAGGCTGTGGAGCTGGAGGGGCTGGCGGCCTGCGAGGGTGCATACTCCCACAAGTACAGTACGCTGAGCCCGCTGGGCAGCGGTGCCTTTGGCTTCGTCTGGACTGCGGTGGACAAGGAAGCCAACAAGGAGGTACTCGGGCTCTCAGGCCGCGTTCAGTAGTGGGGCCCCGCTCAGATGCAGCCATGGCCTCAGTGCCTCTGTGTTCAAACTCTCGGATTGCCGTGACAGAGGAGTCCTCTGTGGAGCACCAAGCACACGGGCTGGCCCGGGTCAGGCTCTGGCCTTGGAGGGCCCTCCTGCCAGCCCACGCAGTCATGCCCAGCCATCCTGCTCACCACTTCAGATGCACGCTGGGCTTCACACTGTGTCCTTTCACTCAGAGGCTGATGTTGGGGGTGGATTTTCAGGCTGAGACCTAGCTGCCCTCCTCCCAAGTCCTGTTGGGATTGCACTTGTAATTGAGCATTTTGAGATTTGAGGGAGTCAATGTGGTGGCACTCTTGCTTGTCCCTGCAAATACTGTGACACTGCCCAACTGTTCTTGTGCTGCCTGCTGAGTTTGGGGTGCCATGCGTGCATGGCGTCCTTTGACCGCATGGGGTCTGATCACTTACCGCTGGCCTTTACCCGCTGAGTGTCCGTGTTAACGCTTCACCTTCCTGTACCCGTCTGCCTGGTTCTGACATATTTCCCGTGGGTCCTTCGATGTTCTAGATGAGTGGCCGGTCTCCTGCAGGGAGGCCAGCTCTGTCTTTCTTCTCCGTGGTTTGTAGCCTGCTGGCCTCTGGGACCCACAGGGCCGTTTTCAGGAGCAGGCGAGCTGTCGGCTCTCCTGCCCGGTCATCATCAGCCGCCATGGCTCCTTTCTAAAGATTTTATTTATTTATTTGAGAGAGAGGAGAGAGAGAACGCATGCAGAGAGAGAGGCAGACTCCCTGCTGAGGAGGGAGCCCGATGCAGGGCTTGATCCTGGGGACCGTGGGATCATGACCTGAGCCGAAGGCAGATGCTTAACTGAGCCAATCAGGCGCCCCTGTTCTGTTCTTGATGGAGAACTTCTGCTGGGGATATTTCATTTTATTTTCAGCTCACTGAAATTTTTCTTGAAGAATGAGTATTGAGTTCTATCAGATGTCTTTTCAGCCTCTGTTGAAATGATCATACTCTCATTTTCTTTATTAATATAATGAATAACACCAATTAACTTACACCCATAGAACCAATCCTTGGTTATAATATTCTTTTAATCCTTGGTTATAATAATTTTTTTGGTTTGCTAATATTTTTACTTGGGATTTTTTTTTCATTTATATTTCATGCATCAGTTTTCTTTCTTTCTTTTTTTTTTTTTTATGTCAAAGTTACAAGAGGCTGGTGGAGTTGACAGCCTTTTCCACATGTACAATGATATGTCCGCGGCTGCTTCTGTTCCCTTGGCTGGTCTGATTCTTTTTTTTTTTTTTTTTTTTATTTGACAGATCATGAGTAGGCAGAGTGGCAGGCAGAGAGAGATTGGGAAGCAGGCTCCCTGCTGAGCAGAGAGCCTGATGAGGGCCTCGATCCCAGGACCCTGAGATCATGACCTGAGCTGAAGGCAGAGACTTAACCCACTGAGTCACCCAGGCGCCCCTGGCTGGTCTGATTCTTATGTCCACCCTCTCTCATCTTTGCTGGACTTGTCAAAGAATTGTCTACTTTATTCATCAAATATGTGTTTTGTTTTCTTATACTTTCTGCGAGTTAATTTGGCTATATTTCCAGTGTATTGGGTTGAACATGGTTGTTGGACCGTTACTAAGTAACAGGACGCTTCCAGAGTGTGTCTTCTGAGCCCACTTTGGTGGTCACCTTCCCGAGGCCATGGTGTATGCTGCTCTTGCTGTCACGTGTTTATAGGGGGTTTAATTCTCAAGTTTATGTTGCTGTCTCTAATCTCTGTGAGGCAGGTCCATTCTTTTTTTAAATTTTTTTTATTTTTAAAGATTTTATTTATTTATTTGACAGAGAGAAATCACAAGCAGAGAGGCAGGCAGAGAGAGAGGAGGAAGCAGGCTCCCTGCCGAGCAGAGCCCGATGTGGGGCTCGATCCCAGGACCCTGGGATCATGACCTGAGCCGAAGGCAGAGGCTTTAACCCACTGAGCCACCCAGGCGCCCCTAGGCAGGTCCATTCTTGATTGAGTCAGAAACCTGAAAGACTACAGGGTTTCTGTAGACCTTTAGACTTAAAGGAAGAAGAAAGAAACCTGGGAGCTCTTCTCTTGGTTTGAAAAGAAATACACGAGTCTTTTTGCATCTCAGAGCCCAGAGATGCCAGCTTCAGTATTACCAGGCCCACAGATGATTCTGGAAAGCCGTCCATCAGAACATGGCCCCGTAAGGGTGAGGCCACCGTTGGGGGACAGAGCACAGTTCTGGATGCTCAGTCTTTGGGGCAGTTGGTGGCACTGCTGTCCTCACAAAGCAGTTGTGGTGACCCACACAACTGAGTGTCTCTCCCAAGTGTGTAGATCTTTATGTTTCTCTTAGCATGTTCTATTGTTTTTGGTGAGTTTCTGAAACCTGCATTATTTCCATATCTAGTTTCTTCCCTTTCTTGTGTCTAGTTTTTGTTTGCTGGAATATTGGTTACTGATAACATATGGGTGTCACATGTCGTGTCCTCACATGTATTCTGACTGGTTTGTTCCCTTCGTGTGTTCGTGGTGATCCCCACGGTTTCTCTCCGAGCATGTGACCCCTGCTCTGTGGCCTCTAGCATGCTTGTGAAGAGCAACCTGATGTTTTTTCTTTCTGAATTTTTTTTCTTTTAATCTTTGGAGTTCAGAAATTTCCCCAGTATGTATTTCTGTGTGTGCATGTGTTCTTTATTCTTGCTTGGTGCTTGGTAATACTTTGATCTGAATGTTTAAAGCTTTCTTTACCTCAAGAGGATTTATTCTTTTGTTCTGTTAATCCTTTTCCTTCTTTCTAGCTCTGTACTTTGTCCCTGAAGCCCCCTGTAGGTGTGTTCTGAGGCTCCCAGTAGCAGCCTTCCCTCGCCCCTCCTTGAACCCCGCAGTGGGGTGGGCAGCAGGTCTCTCTGCCTCCAGCCGCGGCCTCCGCACCCCCACCTGTCCACGCTCCCGGGTGCCAGGACCTCGGCCTTGCTTCCATCGTCCTCTTGCCTTCTCTCACGTGCCTCCTCGGCCTGTGGAATCAGGGAGCCCTCTCTTGGCACCATCTTCAGGATTTGACCACTTGTTAGCACTGATGGCTGGCGCTGAGCCATCCCCTTTGTTGCGTGGTCACCGTGAGGCCTGACTGGGCGCTGCGGATGCCCCTCTCTGCCCCTCCCGCCTCTGCGTGCCCCCTCCCGCTGCCCGGCTGCCCCTCCGGCGGGCCCCTCGTCCCTGCTCACCCGAGCCGCGGCGCACACATGTTGGCTGTCCCCGCCGTGGACGGTGAGCTCATCGGGTGGGACTCGTGGATCATCTCATGGTGTCTCCAGCGGAAGCGTGGGGCGGGCCTGACCTGTAGTTCTTGTTCACTGTGTGCCCCCAGGCCCCGTGCCCATTCTTCCCCAACAGCCAGTGCTCTGCT
Source organism: Mellivora capensis (assembly GCA_004024625.1). Classification (NCBI taxonomy): domain Eukaryota; kingdom Metazoa; phylum Chordata; class Mammalia; order Carnivora; family Mustelidae; genus Mellivora; species Mellivora capensis. The sequence goes on along the minus strand of PISX010007010.1, from coordinate 29,557 downwards.
GAGTGGCTTACGGTACTTGTCTCCCTGATACGCGGCCTCTCTGCCCTGTGATATCCCCGTGTCCTGTGATGCGTTCTCTTGTGTTGCTGTGTCCGTTGGTTTTGTTGGGCTCCCCTCAGCTCCCAGAGGATGTGGGTGATGGCCTCGGTCTGTGTTTTCCAGTTCTCCGGCCTCCTCTTTCATTTCCTCTATCAGGGCTCTAGCCCTCGGTTGTGACCTGGGGGTAATGAGGTTTCTGAGGGGCCCCTACCCCTAGGTCTCTGGCCCAGTTCATGGCCCCTCCACCATGCGCTTCTGTCTCCTTAGCTCACCCTTCCGTTCCTTGTGTTGTGTGTGGGGGCTCCTGGGTTTCTTCTCCCCTGTCCCTGGGATTCAGGGCTCCCCCAGGGATTCAGGGCCCACTCAAGGTTTGTGTCTGTGGAGCTGGCGGCAGGCACCACGCTCAATAGGGTGCCAGAGACACGCTGGCAGCCACTTTTCCCCCATCTTCCTCATAGGTGGTGGTGAAGTTTATTAAGAAGGAGAAGGTTTTGGAGGATTGTTGGATCGAGGATCCCAAACTTGGGAAAGTTACTTTGGAGATTGCGATTCTATCCAGGGTGAACCACGCCAATATCATCAAGGTGGGGTGCCGTTTGTCATTTAGTGGTACCCTGATGTCAGTCCCGTAAACCGTTGTTAAATATGTTGTCCTGAGGGCACCTCGGCAGGCCCAGACCTGACTTTGTCTTTTTCCAGGTTTTGGACGTATTTGAAAACCAAGGGTTCTTTCAGCTGGTGATGGAGAAGCACGGCTCTGGTCTGGACCTCTTTGCCTTCATTGACCGCCATCCCAACCTTGATGAGCCCCTGGCGAGTTACATCTTCCGACAAGTGAGCAGGCCAGAGCCATGCTGGAGAGGTTGTGGGCTTGGGCTGGGGTCCTGGGGCTGCCTACATGCATGGCTCACATGCACTTCTTTCTGTGAGCTGGGCTCTAGCCTTCAGATTTTGGATTTTATGGAGTAAGATCTATATTAAGATACATGGGGGAGCCCAGATGCTGTCCTGGACTGATGAGGGAAGTATGTTTAATGATTAAAACTTACTTATATTCATACAATATCCACACCAGTTGTAAAACTTAGGCAATGAAGCTTAGGTTAGGCTTCGAGGCCTGTGCGTCTGATTTGAGCCCTCGTCTCAGCAAGAAACCATTGCTAAGTTGTATGCAAGGATCATTATAGGACTGATGAGGGAAGGCTGTTGTATTCAGTCCATAAGAGCCTCTGAGGCACCCACTGTGTATGGGACGGTCCTGTGCTCAGTGGTCCTGCTGTCCAGCTAAGTGAGGTAATCAGGAAAGGTTGAGATTCTAGCAACCTTGTTTCACAATATTTATTTTGGTCTCTTTCATGTCTGCTTATGTGTTGATCTTGTCCACTTATTATTTTGTTGGCATGGGAGAGTGACGAGCAAAATAGAAAGGCATCCTGGAGACAAAGAGGCTGGGAAGTGGGTGGAGAGGAGACAGTTGTTCCTGTGAGTTTTTAGGAGAAGGTTAGGTATCCCAGACTATTCCTAGCTCCCTGGAAATAATGGAGAACTACCTGGAAAGGGGATATTCGTATATACTGTTCCCAGACTTGCTCACCAGTTGTTTCCTGGTGAGGACTTGATATCTAATGTCAGTTTGCATAAGTTGACATTTCTTACTCAGAGCTATAAATTCCTAGAAGCTATTAGATTTCTGATATTGTTTCCCAGGCACCTACCTGTAAATTTCAGGCATCGTGGTTCTGCTCAAAGACTATCCCCTTCCTCCCTCTTTCTGTGTTGCAAGATTATTTACCCGTCTACTGTAATGCATGGTAAAAATTTGTTTCTGAAATCTTCATGGCAGGCAGACTGTAAGATGTAACAAGAGTCACTTGTTGAAAGCTGCTTTCTCTCAGTTGTTAATTCTGGGGCCATCGATTTGGTAATTATAGGGTTCCATACTTTCTGATTTTTCAAGAAGTCTCTTGCAAGTAGTCCCTCTGTAAATTTATATATGTAAGTGCTATTATATGTAAGTAGGGATTCACAATTTTATAGAAAAATATCATACGCCAGTGTCTACAAACAGTGCCAGTTACCAGCCTCAGGTCCAATGCATCGGGCCACTCACAGACCATCTCTCCTGGGTGGCAGGGGTACCCGAGGGCCTGTGGGAGGAGGGTCTTCTCTGTCCGGACTCAGGTTCTCTTCAGACCTTTGTGGTGAATCCCTTGATGCCAATTAATAAGCCTCCATGAAACTTTCACGTTCAGATTAATACGCAGTTTCTCTTCTCAGCTGGACCCTGGGATGTATGTGTGCGTGCGTGTGTGTGTGTACACATGGATGTGTCCGTGTGTTTGTGTACATACGTGTGAGTGGGTGTGCACACGTGGGTATCTGTGCATGCATGGTTGTGTAGATCAGTATGCAGATATTGTTTTTGTTTGCATATATGTGCATGTAAATGTGTATTTGTTTACTAGTTGTAAGTTAATTAATGGGGCACAGTTAATCCACCATTAACTATAGCCTCTGATTCAAGGGTATTCACTTGTAAACATAAAATTGTCTCTAATCAAAGTGACCATGTCCATGAAGACACTATGTTGATTGGTATGATTGGTGTCCAAATTGTGAATACAGTCAGAAATTTTACTCATCTCATTTAAACTTAATCAGAAGCTTCCTTATGTTCATCTCTGTCATCAGACGTTGTGTAGGCTTCTCTGGTCTGGGCAGGCAGCAGTTGTCACTGTTCCCTTCCAGAGTGGGGACTGTTGCACTTGGCTTGCTGGAACAAAGCCCACTTCCAGGGGAATCACTTTACGTGCCTATGGATGAGAACCCCACACACGCTGGGGCTCGAGTGGCTGATGCCAGGGGCTGCCCTCCGAGAAGCCGCTAGAGACCAGAGGTGGGGGTTTGGAGACATGGCTTCTGCTCTCAACTCTGCCCCTCAATGCGGCATGAACTCTGGGCAAGACACTTTCCTTCTGTGTGAACCAAAGGTGTCATGCTCAGTCTTTCTCTAGGGCCGCCTCCCATTTCACTCCCAAACCACAGTCATGGAAGCACCCACCATGTGTCTTCGTAGCTTTTGCTTGTGGTCGGTCTGTCCTTCCTCCTGAGATTGTCACTCTGTGTGTTGAGGGGTGAGTGACGCTTGTCTGTAGCACACGGAGAGAACCCGAAAATCACGTACTTGTGCTGGGGGACAAATGGGGTGTTTGTGGGAGGGCATGAAGTATCAGTTACACAAGACGAAGTCCTGTTTCATATCTAACACTGATGTGCTGTATACTTAACAATGTGCTGAGTGTCCTTACTGTGACTAATGAGAATAATGAAATTTTAAAGAAGAATCCCATCCTGGTGCATGCTGTTGCTGGGGGGTGTAGCTGGCCAGCCACGCTGAGCGCCCCGCCTGGACCTGCATCACGCTGGCTGAGCTGGGTTGGGTCTGCATGTGCATGGTTCTTACCTGGCACTAGTTCATGAGGAATTAGATAAGAGGTGTTTTTCTTTGTTGTTTTGTCCTGTTTTCAAGTTAGTCCTTATCTTAGATGCCTGTTTTCCTTGAATTGCCTGGTTGCAGCTAGTGGCAGCAGTGGGCTACCTGCGCTCCAAGAACATCATTCACCGGGATATCAAGGATGAGAACATCGTCATTGCCGAGGACTTCACCATCAAGCTCATCGACTTCGGCTCTGCCGCCTACTTGGAAAACGGCAGGCTGTTTCACACATTCTGTGGGACGATCGAGTACTGCGCCCCCGAAGTCCTCATGGGAAACCCGTACGTACGGCGCCAGGCTGCGGCCAGACCTCACATTTTCCGGGGGGAGCACGGGACTGCTTGGAGTTTAGGTGGGAGGATGGTTTCTGCTGGTGCCTCTTCATGACACAGGCTGTGGAGTATTGACAAAGGTCTTGGTCCCAAGTGGGCAGGCCGGCAAACTATGGTGGGCTAAGGGGAGGTAGGCCATGGCCACTGCTCTTTGTTGTGTTACATTCTCAACTCTTACGTGTGTTTGGAGTTTTATGTAATTGGATCTTTGAGAATAAGATGAAAGATCAAGATAGGAGGCCCAAAAGTTGAGACTCTTCAAGTAGGAGGAGAGGGTCTCTCTTCAGCTGGGTTTAGTCATGGGGATGACAGTCATAATAGCCAATTCCAGTAACAGCTGGCAGCCCGTGACATCCAGCATGAAAGGCACAAGTGCAGAGGACCCGAGTCGGCCTGGACCTAGTTGGCCTTCCTGCTCCCACCAGGGGGACAGCGTGTCCCTGCCCTGGAGCCTGTGGGCTGCTGGGGACCCTAGTCAGTGCTCAGGAAACTCTTCTCCTGTCATTTCCATGTGCACCCAGAACCACCAATAGGACATACTGAAGGGGGGTAGTCCCGGAAGGGCCTTGGAGTTTCTCTGAAGATGTAATTTGATCAGCCTGGTGCCCACAGTGTGCTGTTGGCTGCTGTCTTGTCCCGTGGTGGCCATTGGAGTTGGAGAGGGCCACCTGTCCTGTCCACAGGACCCTAACATATGCTGTGTGGCTTGTCTGTTCCCTACCCCACCCCCTGCACCCAGGCTGGGACACCTCCATGGCGGAGCGCAGGGTGATGGTGCCTCTCAGTGCTGCTCAGAGACCTCCGGTCCTCCCCAGGGCGTCCCCACCTTCTCCTGGAGCCCCAGCCCTGACGTCTCTCTAAACAACATGAAAACAGAAAGTGCTGAAGGGGGTTTTCTTGCCCCAGCTCCTGCGGCCTCTTGTCCTGCACGTTTCTCACATCTATCCTCCTGACCCCCCCATCCTGGTCTTTGGCCTCATGATGTCCTGGGCCCTCTCCTCGCTCACCAGTGTCTCTCAGCCACGCTGTCTTCCTCTGTGGTCTCTGCTCTCTGGGCCAGAGCTGAGTGACCAGCTGGCTCCCGGGCAGCTCGGTGCAGCGCCACACTTCTCCATAAAGTGAAGTTGCCATTTCTTGGGTAGCTGTGGGGCTTAGGGTAAGAGCGCTGCCATCTCACAGGTGCCAGTGCATGGAAGCTAGGTGAGGTCCGTCCTTACAGTGACAAAAGATGGCACCAGGGCCCTGTCGTACCCTGGTCCTGTTACCCAGTTGGCCCAGCCTGGTCCCCTCTGCTGCCTCCTTCACCCTCTCTAGGTTGCTGCTGTTGCCTTGACCCTCCTTTTGCTCCTGTGTGGACTGGAGCCTACCCTCTGCTGTGCCTTCTCTCCACCTCCTCCAGGACCCTCCCCCATCAGGAGGCGCTCTGCTCTCATGTGCTGTACACCCTCTTATCTGGTTGTGGGCATCTCTCAGCTGCCTGGATGTGAAACCTTGCTTTTGTTTCCTCCCCAGCATGTGGCTGGAGCATGGCTGGCTGGGGTGGAGGTACTGGAATGGAGGGTGTAGTTGAGAAGGGCCAAAGAATGCTCTGGGGGCCACTTTCAGGGCCGCATGTGGGGCGAGCCGAGCCCCGATATGGCCCGAATGCCACCGCCACCTCCCTCTTGCAGATATAAGGGGCCGGAGCTGGAGATGTGGTCTCTCGGGGTCACTCTGTACACACTGATCTTTGAGGAGAACCCCTTCTGCGAGCTGGAGGAGACCATGGAGGCCACGATCCACCCCCCATACCTGGTGTCGGAAGGTAAGGGCGCCTGGTCCCCCGCCTCGAGCACAGCGACTCTGTCCGTGCTGATAGCCTCGTTGCTTTCTTTCTAGTCGTCAAACACTAATCTGAACAGAAGGGTAACTTGAATGTGACTAAACCGTCACGATAATTTTTTTTTAAAGATTTTATTTATTTATTTATTTGAGAGAGAGAGAGAGAGAGAGAGAGAGAGAGAAAGCACGTGAGCACAAGTGAGGGGAGGAGCAGAGACTGAGAGGGAGAAGCAGGCTCCCTGCTGAGCAGGGAGTCTGATGCAGGGCTTGATCCCAGGGCCCTGGGATCGTGACCTGAGTCAAAGGCAGACACTTAACACAGCCACCCACGTGCCCCTGGTCTCTCTTCTTACAAGGACACTACTCCCATCATGGAGCCTACCTTCATGACCTCATGTGACCCTGACCATTTCCCAGGCACCACTGGGTGTTAGGGCTTCACCTAGGGGTGGGGGGAGGTATGGAGACAGTTCAGTCCCTAGCAGCCTAGAAGAGGGTTTTTGCAGCTTTGCTAAAGTTCGGGTTCCCATGAACCATGCTTCCTGCAATGTGCTATTCCACCCACAAAATCATTCCATGTGCTCTCTCACTGCATTCTCAGATACTTCTCCGGGATGGTGAGGTCAGAGCAGCCTGGTGGAGGAGATACCCGCATTGTTACAGGAAATGGGACCCAAATCTAGACCCAAGGCTGGGGCTCTTCTCAGAGCCCGTGCCGTCTCCTGGGGTGACAATGCGGGGCTTGCCTGCAGCCGCCTCCCTCCCCTCTCAGCACACGAACCTCATGTCATTGGAGGCTCTGCATGGCCAGAGCCCCGAGAGCAGGCTGAGCTCTGGAAGCTCTGCATGGAGGTTAGGTGAGCGGGGTGGGGGAGATCCTGAACCCCACGCTTTCATTTCAGAGGGGACAAGCATGTCCTGTGGCTGGTCTCCGCGAGTAGCTGGGCCCGTGTGCCAGAACCCCCAGTTTCTTGTCAGTGGAAGTTCCCAGGCCACTTCTTGCCCAGTCGGAGGTGCTCGCTGTGGGCAGACCTGGGACCCACTGCTCTGAGCCCTGTGCTTCTTGAGCCCAAGCCTGGACCCACCATTGGTCTTCTGGCCACGTGCCTAGGGTGGGTCTTTATGTCTCCAGATCTCATGAACCTCATATCTGGGCTGCTGCAGCCTGTCCCCGAGCAGCGCACCACCCTGGAGAAGCTGGTGACGGACCCCTGGGTGACACAGCCCGTGAATCTTGCTAACTACACCTGGGATGAGGTGTGTCGCATGAACAAGCCAGGTGAGACTTATGACCTGTGTGCAAAGAAGGTAAGGAGGAGTTTCCCAGGTGACCTTCCTGGGTCTAGGGAGGAGGCGGCTCCCTCCTCCATGCTGTCCTGGACACAAATGTCAGGGCCTATAGCTGGCTTGCTATCTGTGGAAGAAATGGGGCTTGATTCTGTTCCAGAGGTCCTTGACCACCACTGGGGCCTTAGAAGGTGGGTGAGCACCCAGGGGAGCCCCTTACAAGGAGGCACGCACAGGAGGGGCTCGGGGCAGGGGCCAGAGGGTTTGAGAGCAGCCGGAGGTGGCCTAAGCCAGCAGAAGGGAGGGTAAGGCTGCAGATGGCAAGGGACATGCTCTGAGGGGACCCAGGGGCCCTGGCTCTTCCAGTGAGGTTCCTGGCTGCAGAGTTGGGTGGCAGTAGGCCGGTGTGTCTGGTTGCCGCTGCTCAGGGTGGGTAGACCCAGCTGGTGTTGGGGGGTCCGGGCATAGACTCCCCGCAGCACCCCGATGGGGGCCAGGGACACTGCAGCAGTGCCAGGCGAGTTCTCGGGGGCCCCGCCAATGTCTTTTGTTCCTAGAAATTCTACCAGAGAGAAGCAAGTGTCTTGGGATCTTGTGTTAACACCCGATACAATGTCCTCTTCTTTCTCAGAAAGCGGAGTGCTGTCTGGTGTGAGCCTGGAGACAGAGAGCAGGTGTGCCAGGGAGGTGGCATGGGCACTGGAGCCCTGAGGGGCCTTGTGCCCTACGGGAGACCCCTGAGGAGCCAACTCCAGCTCCCCGCTGCTCTTCATCACTCGCTCGGGATCAAGGTGTTTTCAAGCCCCATCCAGGCAAAGAAAGTAAATTTGCAAGCATTAGGCCCAATTCACCTTATAAAAACTCCTGTGCAAGTTTGAGAAATGCTAGGACAAAAGCCAGTGGTGTTACCAGATTTTAGGTTTATAAACAGACTTGGAATTCATTTTTCACATGACCTTGGAAAAGCATTCTAGTGTTCGCTTGAGTTTTGCGCTGTTAAAGGGCTTTTATTTGTGAACTTCAGAGTCTTTAATCTTTCTGATTTTGTATATATGCATGTGTGTTTGTTTCCCCTGACTTGACATGTGCTCATCTCATGTGTGGAGTTTGTAGAACTGATTAGCCAGATGACCAGACTATTTCATTAACTTATTTTTTTGAACATTTCCAAATTAAAGTAATTTTGTAGTGAACCATGACCATGACCATGACTGAACTGTTCCACGATGCTGGTGTGGGAAGCGTTTCATTTATGTTTACGTTTGTGTACCCGCACTTGCGCTCACTGGAGAGGGTTCAGCCTCCATCAGCTTGGCAAGGGTCCCTCCCCTGGGTGGGCCCTGAGCCCTGCAGAGCTTGTTCAGTCTAAGTAGGCTGGGTGGAGACCAGCTGTCCTTGGGCACGTCCCTTCTCTGCTCACCGCTCCAGCCCACCCTCCATCTGGGTCCTGCTGCCTACCCTGACGCCCTCCCTACACCTCCCTGGATATCCAGCCCCACGTCTGTGCTGGGCGTCCACCCCTATCTCCTTCCCATCTGGTTCAGATGCCTGGGGGGTCTCTAGCACACTTAGATGTCTCCTCCCCTCCAGGCTCCAAACCACACTGAAACAGGATCAAGGAGCTCAAGGAGCAGGTGCAAAGCAGCCTTTATTTGATCTGTGTTGAAGGGGAGGGAGTGGTTAGAAGTAAAAGGAAAACGTTTCATTCTTTTCCTTGCTAAGAAGAGAAGAAGAGAAGAAAAAACCCAAGACGCCCCCACCCCCTCTCCACCACGTCATCACTTTCCGCAGGTTGAAGGTTTTGGCGGAGTCCTCAGGAAAAGGCTCATGGGGCCACGCAGCTTTGGTCAAGTTCAGTGCTCGTTTTCTGCTGTTCGTTTGGGGAGCACTCAGCTGTCTCTTAATATCTCAGGACGCCTAGATAGCAGTTGAGTTAACTCCTGACCTTGAGGCGAGGGGCTACCACCCCGCCCTTCCTTTGGAACGCACTGCGCAAGTCCCTGCCCTCCTGCTGGCTGACATAGCAGGCGAGAGGCTGCAGAGGCGTGGATTTCAGGAGCACATTTTGTCAAGTGCGTAGTAAGAAGTGACATTTACTCTTCAGAATTCAAATTAATTTCATGATATCCTAAGAACTCTTCTCCAGAGTGAAAAAACTCAAGTGTTTTCCTTGTAGTATTTACGATGCTTGTAACACGTACAAGTTACAGGTGTGCAACGGTTTACCCAGGCCAAGTGCTGGCTCTCCGGGGACGGGCTTACAAGAAATAGTTCTCCAAACCCATCCCACGGGGTGACAGTAGGTCCGGCGCCCTGAGGGTGTTCTCCGCGGAAAGCCTCAGGCCGCAGGTCTCCGTACGCGCCCTCTGTGAGCCCAGACGGGGCGGCAGTTTCCGCGCTGGAGGCAGGCGCTGGCTTCCCAGCCGCGTCTCACTCCCGGCGCCGGTTTCCGGTTTAGGCTCGAGGACGGGCTCCTTCCCGGGGTCGGATGGCTACGAGAGGATCCTTAAGTTTCGAGTGTAAAGCACGAGTTTATTCCGAGGTGTCGACAGCTGGACATTTGAAGAAGAAAGCTGGAGTGACAATCGGCGAACAAACCAGCCTCCCCGGCGGTCGCGGGGCGGGGACTCTCGTTTCCGACTTCGAGTCTCGGGGCGGGGCCGGCGCAGTGCTGGGAGCGCCCGCCAGGGGGAGGCATCCGGCGAGTGGGGAGGGAGACCAGCGCCCCCGCGCCCCGACGCGCCAGGCTGCCGGCTGCGGTGCGGAGCAGGTGCGAGGGAGGGAGCTGTGCATTTGCCGCGCGGGCGGAGAGCCCTGGAAGGCGAGAAAGCCGGGCGGCGCCGGCCGGAGGAGCAGGGGCGGGGCCGCGGCGGAACGCGCCTTCCGCGCGCTCGTGCTTGCCAGGGGTAGGGCTGAATACGGACCGCCGAGGGCGGAAGCGCTTGCCCGGGGAAGAGCGGAAGGGCGGACCACCGAGTCGCCGCTTGCTCGCCATGGCGGCGTTTGGCCGGCAGGTGAGGTGGTACTCCGTGCTGGGGCTCCGCGCGGTTGCGGAGGAGCCGCCGCCGAGTGTTTCTTCTCGCAAGCGGAGCCTTCCCGGCGGCTGGGCGGAGGGAGCGGCGGGCGCGCCGATAGGACGAGAGCGTGGAGCGCTTCGGCGCTTGGCGTGGGCGTCCGACCGGTCCTGTGGCGCGGGGTCTGTGCGACGAGGTCCTGTGGGGGCGGGGTCCTGTGGAGCCGGGTCCCGTGGCGCGGGATTTTCTGACGCGGGGTCTGTGGCGCCGGGTACTGTGGGACGGGGTCCTGTGACGCGGGGAGTGTGTGGAGTTGGGTCCTGTGACGCGGGGTCCTGTGGTGCGGATTCCTGTAACGCGGGGTCTGTGGAGCCGGGTCCTGTGGGGCGGGGTTCTGTGACGCGGGATCCTGTGACGCGAGGTGTGTGGAGTTGGGTTCTGTGACGCGGGGTCCTGTGGCGAGGAATTTAGGCTCGGGAGTGTGCGGACGCGCTCGAGGTCCCGGGCTTCAGGGTGGGAACCAGCTCGCACCCTCGCTGTTGGCCTGGGAGTGATTGTCCGCTGTCGTACGTGGGACACAGCGACAGAGAACGAGGGCTTTAGGGCTCCTCGGAGATCCGCGATCTCTGCAGAAAAGCAGGCTTCCGGGAATGCGGCTCCAGGGTGGTCTCTTCTGCGTGGTTTTACCGCCAGGAGCAGACAGAGCACTTGCATCCGTGTGAAGCAACATCATCACCTACGTTCCTCCCGCAGAAGCCTCTCTGCTCCCTAGTGTTGGGCCTGGACTTAGGTTTAGGGAGCGACCCCTTTTGTGAGCCGTCACATGCATACCAATACACTTTGGTTCCTGTCTTCCTGCTCCTCTGTTTTCAGTTCAATCTGCTGCCTCAGGCGCTGCCCCTTAGAGGGTAGAGGAAAAGGACCCGCACACACCCAAACGCCCTTTAGGCTGGCCTTGGGATAGTTCTCTCCTGCTCCTCCCTGCCATGTCCCCTCTGTTAGGGCAGCAGGAGCTGGTAGAGACTTGCTTGGCTGTCATGCTCTGCTCTCTGTGTTCATGCTCAGATTGGAGTTTGCAGGTTGTTGTAAAGCTTGCTATTGTTCTGTGGGACTAAGGTACTAAATAACGTGGCTCCAGGATCCCGTGGTCTCCTCTACATTGGAGTGGTGAGGAGCTGATCCCTGTTTGGTGCTGTGTCTCATAGGTCTTCGACTGGCACCGCCTGGTCCCCCTCACCTGGGCCCATGTTGCTAGGCAGACCCATCAAGGAGAACAGAAAAGGATGTGTCCATCTTTGTTGTGTAAGCTGACCACAGCCTCCAATGGAGGGGGCCTTGAGAAGTTATCCCATGTGGAATCCAGAACGTATGTGCAGGAACCAACGTGCAGGATGCGTCTCACTCGGTACTCCCTTGAGAAGTGGAAGACTCCCGTGGCTCCAGGGTTTGTGGAGCAAGAGAAGGTCATCAGTTCTCTCCTGGACATGGGTTTCAGTGACGTCCACATTAACAGATTGCTCCATCTGTGGCCAAGTACACACACTCAACAGTTGCTGGACATCATTTCAGAATTAATACTCTTGGGTTTGAACCCAGAGCCTGTGTACATGGCCTTGAAGCAAAGTCCTCAGTTGTTGAAACTGCCTATAGTGCACATGAAGAAGCGCTCTGGCTATCTGCGAAAGCTTGGTCTTGGAGAAGGTACAAGAAGGCCCTGATTGTATGTCCAATGTTGAGTTGGGGTTGGGGGGCAAGTAGCCCAGATGGGGTGGGCTAGGGGAGGGTTCTGGGGGAAGTTCTTGAGAGTAATGTGTGGTTTGGCTTGGAGGTGAGAAGCAGTGACCTCTGCAGATGGCACTGCCAGAGGGAATGGAGGGACTTGTCTGGTTTGCTCATTGTGGGGGCTCTAGCTTCTGGAACACTGAATGGGTGGTGAGCCTGTGGTATGTGCTCGTGCTCAGCAGGTAGAGGTCAGTGTGTGGGAGTAACATTCACTTACCTATGCAGTCATTGGTATTTACCTTAGCTTGAAGTGTTGTCTGTACAACGTAAAGCCAAAGGCTTTCTATAAGGTCCCTTGTAAAGATTTGGGTTCCAGTGGAACCGGAGATTGTCCCAGACTCCTAGGAAACAGAGAAGTAACTATTCCCCCAATAAGATTCATATCTCAAGGATTCTAGGATTTCATTGGATCCCTGGGTAGGCCTTGAGGAGAAGGGGGCTGGGAGCCCATGAGGGTCCCAGGGATCCTTATGCACATTGACCCCGGGAGAGCCACTGTATTGTTTCATTTTTTGACCCTCACTGATAAGATATTGTTGGGGGGGGGGGATACTGTTGTTTGGTGATCTATTTCAGAGGCTTTCAGAAGATAAGGAAGAACATAGCCTTATGCGGTTCTCTTGACAGATTGCCTGTTGCAGTATAATCTAAAAGGCTAAATTTAATAGTTATATGCTGTGATTATATGTTACGAAGTTCAGCAAAGCCTTCTGCTGCAGAGGGAAAGTCCAAACTCCTGAAAGTCATTCTAGAGACATTTTAGCAAGACAATGAGTAGCTCATCTGTTAGAGAGATTGTTAATACCAGTTGAAATAAGTGATTTTAAGTTTCCAGGTGCTGAATTTTGCCCAGCTATCCATGGGAAGACCATAGGCCCCAATTTCCCTTCAGTAGTCTCAGTTACCCTAATGCGTTAATAGGACCTCTTTTGCTCAGTATTGCCCTAATGTGGATAAAAGATATGGTCACCCCACTAATTAGGGCATCATTGTTTGTGGCTGTGCCTCGTGAGTATTCTCGTCATTATTCTATTAATAATTATTATCATGTTAGGGTCCATAATCAAAGGAGCGAGACTGATACAAAGCGAAGGTCAAAGCTTTATTTTGCGCCAAGCATGGAGAATCAAACCCGACCAGTCCGTTTGATTCTTGATGCTTGGCGTGAAATAAAACTTTGCTTGACCTTCACTTTGTATCAGTCTCGCTCCTTTGATTATGGACCCTAACAGTCGTGGAACTCCTTTTCATTGAGTTCGGGCTCCCAGATCTTAGGAATGTTGGTTGTCGCTTCAGTGACTGTTTTATTATGGAACGAAGTGTCAACCCGCAGCCCCCATGTGGGGGAATCTACTGTCTCCTTCTACTGTCTGCTCCTTCCAGTAGATCCCCTGGGAAATTCTTTAGATGAAGAGGGCAAGGGGAGGAAGCCAAGAATAAGAGGTTTATGCCATTCAGCTGGGAGGCCAGTAAGAGGCCTCCTTTTTATACCAGGGAGGGGGTCAGTGAGGAGATGTGTTCTTCTGGCCCCTCCCACTGCCATGTGCTTCTGGGCAGGCATTGGAAACCGCCACTCACCGGGAGGAGAGCATCCTCCTTCCCTTTTCAAATGCTGGCTTAGATGTGGCAAGCCCCTTGTTTTTCTGGAATATCCTAAAATTACATACTTACCCTTTTTTTTGTTCTGCAGGGAAACTAAAGACGGTGCTTCTCTGTTGCCCTGAAATCTTCACCATGCATCAGAGGGACATTGACAGCATTGTTGGTGTTCTCAAGGAGAAATGTCTTTTCACGGTACAACAGGTGACCAAGATTTTGCACAGATGCCCCTATGTTCTTCGGGAGGACCCCGGTGAACTGGAATACAAATTCCAGGTGAGGATGACTGGTAGGGGATTTGGGAATTAACAGCACGTTCTTTGTAGTGAGGGTCAGTTCCATGAAAGAGAAGCCACAGGCACCCCGAGGGCGAGTGGATGAGGTGAAAAGCCTAGATCCTCTTTGCACATACCAGCCAGAGAGAACCTGGCTCTGGTCTTTCACTTCTTTACAGAAAACCTATCCTGCAACTTTTCTGCTGTTAATAATGAATGACCCAGTCCCATTCCTGGGGTCCAAATGGGGCCTCTGTTTGAAATAGCTAATTTAAAAAGAGCTAAAAATCTTCCTTTCTTTAGAACATATTCTGCATGTTGATTTTGGAAGCATAATTGTGACAGTTGTCCTAATTTTGGGGTAACAATTATGACAACTTAGGTCAAATTGCTAGATGTTTGCTGAATTTTTTGCCTGTTCTTTCAATACTCATATTTTTTTTTCCTGAGAAACAACTGAATTTATCCCTCTTGCCCCTTTATTTTCTGCTAAGTTTTTCTCAATATGAATTTGAAAATGCTTTGAAAACTGTTAGCCATCACACAAACGCAGGGCATCCATAGAGTCTTGGCACCGCTGGTTGGGCAGCTTTTTTGTGAGTACTTTGGACAGCTTGCATTGATGACAGACAGTGGCAGGACAGGTTGCAGGTTACTGTGCCCAGGACTCCTCTAACTGTGTCTGTGTCTGCAGTATGCCTATTTTAGGATGGGGGTTAAACACTCAGACATGGTGCGGACCGACTTCCTGCAGTACTCCATAACCAAGATCAAGCAGAGACATGTGTTCCTCGAGCGCCTAGGACGGTACCAAACCCCTGATAAGAAGGGTCAGACACAGGTTCCCAATCCTCTCCTTAAGGACATTCTCAGAGTCTCAGAAGCTGAGTTTCTGGCCAGGACAGCCTGTTCTTCCGCTGAGGAGTTTGAAGTTTTTAAGAAGCTCTTTGCTCGGGAGGAGGAAGAGGGGTTTGAGAGCCACATGCCTGACAGCAAAAGCTTAAGTCTGGACGAGGATGAGGACAAGGATGAGGATGAGGACGAGGAGGTCGAAGAGTGACGGGAGGACGGAGGACGGAGGACAGGAATGAAGAGCCCACCGATACCAAAAAGTATTAGGATTTTCTCAAAGTTTTTGAGAGTTTCACTTGGATCTTGACATGTTATTTTCCCTTCTAAAACTGGTCTTCTGATGAAACATAAATCACCTGAGAAGTGGGTCAGACTAAACAGGAGCTGCCTTGGTTTGATCTGCTGTTAGGTTTCGGGCGGGGGTGGGGGCGCTCTTCCTTCCTGTGTGGAAGAGAGACTCTGAGCTGTTAAAATCAGGGGACTCAATACTTCAACATTTGGTTTTGTTTTTTTTTCCTCTGTTGATGTGTGGTAACTTCATGACAGTGTGGGGAATGGGGTTCTTGCCTCTGGTTCAAGTGTCATTTTACATTTCCTTGTAGTGATAAAGATAAAATTATGAATAGGCACTGAGGTTTTAATACATCACAGCACTTTATTTTATGCAAACAAGTAGCAGGTTTTCCCCAAAAACACTTGTGTTTTTAATCCACAAATACTGCTTCATAATTGTATTCAGTGTACAGCATTGTCAAGGAAGGTGGTTAGTGATGGTTTCATTTTGCATAGCTGCTTAACGCCAGCTGAGTGTTCGGGTACTTTTCTTTCTCTCTGGGAAGAATGGGCCCTGGCTCTGCCCTTTCAGGGAAGTTGGCTTTGCTCCTGGCTTGCGGGCCATCTGCAGGCCCACAGTTTCTGGTTGCTAGTGAGTGCTGCCCTGGAGTGTGCCAGAACAGGAGGAGGTTGGGGGGCGGTGTTGTCCGGTCACCTCCCCATCACCCATCTCACAGAGGCAGCTTCTGAGACCGGAGGAGAAGAGCACTTGCACAGGGTCTTTGAGCGGGGTGGGGCCTGGTGTCCTTCAGGGAGCTCCCAGGACACTGTGGTTGTGGGAGTCCCCTCGGGAAACCCGGGGGAGCTGAGGGTGATTTAAAGAGTTGGGTCAGGGGTAGAATTTGATGTTAGTTGTCTCTGAGGTAGAGGCCCAGCCCTCATGGCATGGGCTCTATGAGGGAGGACTGGTGCACCCCAGAATGTCCTGGGCATCCCTTCCTTGAGGGGATCTGGCACATTTTTGGTGATGTGACCAAAATCCAGGACTTGACAGCATTTTAACAACTAGGTAAAACCGCTTGGCTTTATTTTCCCTGCACAGACTGAATAAGAGTCTTGTCAGGCAGCAGTTCCCACCAGGAGTGATCTTGGCCCCAGGGAGCATCCAGCAACATCTGAGGACGTTTTTGGTTGTTAGGACTGAGGGAGGGCGCCATTGGGGTCCAGCGGCTGGGGGCTGGGTTGCCGTGAACCGTCCTGCGGTGCGCAGGGCAGCCGCAGACAGGGCCGTGCAGCCTGAAACGTCAGCAGTGCTGAGGCCTAGGAGCTGCCTGACAGCCTCGTGCAGCAGAATGCAGTTGTATTGGTTTGTGGGAATGTCCGATTGGAAGCAGGCTGACACTGCTTATGTTTCTTTTGTTTAAAAGAAAGTAAATAACTGACTTTTTAAGTTCCTTTCCCATGTTTACCAGAATGCTGCTGGGAGATATGAGCTGTGTTTACTGTGGGGACTCAGCACTGAGGTGCGGATGCTTTTGTTTTTTTCTGGGCTTATGTTCCAGCGTGATGGCAAAAAGAAAGACATTTTCTGCAAAAGAAAAGTAGCTCAGTGAATCCCCGTGCGTGGGAGTGAGATGTGGTGGCAGGAGGCAGCCACGAGAAGAGCCCCAGCTGAGGGAGGTGCCTGTTGGGCTTGCTGGCGGGAGAGCTGTGGCATTGGCACAGGTCTCCTCACCCACCTCTGTGATAGCCCACATGCAATGGGAAGGAAGGCTTTGTTTTTACTGGTTTTCTTGGCCATGGACAAAATTACTAAAAACGAAGACATTTCACTCTGCCACTGTTTTCACTTACTCTTCCATTTTGTGGCGTCCCCAACTGACCGACACTTTCCGTGGAACCTCAGATGGGTTCTTATGTCCAGTCGGGGGACTAAGAATTATAAATTTGCATGATTAGCATGGCTAACTTAGCAACTCATGACTGCTCCTTTCGTTTTGATACAGAAATGAATTTTTATGCACCTGAGAATTTTGATTGCGTTAATATTAATTTCCTTGGGTAGAGTTTGTATGTTTGAGGAAGATGCTGGAGTTTTTGAAGGGATTTTGTGAAAAAAGCAGTGTTTCATTTAGAATGTTTCCAGGATGAATTGTAATTCCTTTGCATCAAAGTCTTTTTACTAGATATCTAATTTGTAAAACATCAAGAGGAGTTAATCATAAGACAACATAGCACCAAGCTCAGGATTCAGTAGACTATCTCTTGTAGAAACAAATGTTTCTAAGCTAAAAACTGGAACACACTAGTGTTCCCATGGCTGAGGGGTTGAGGTCATTAGCATCATAGTAGAGTTTCATCTACTTTTCCAGTGATAACACTTGATCTTGCCACATGCTAGCGATGCTGTAGCTTACATAGACACACAATGACTGGTCCTGGTGATACAGCAAAAGTCAGCAGTACACATGCATGGCTGTGGTGTTCTCTCGACTCGCCCAGTGCCGGCGCCCATGACTGAGCACAGCCATCTTCTCCGGGTGGGCCTGGGACGCCGGGGGCGCTATGGGGTACAGTAGAGACTTCTTGAAATGACGGTTCCTCCTCTCTGAAAACAAATTGTGTAAAACACAGACATATGCACACAAAATTTTAATAAAAAGCCTAAAATATACCCTTAACTCCTCCAACAATGTTTTTATAAAAGATGAGAAGGCGCGTCCTCTGTGGCTGTAGGGCTCACTTGGGATAGAGTCCGTGGCAGGTCTGCAGGGGCTTGAGTCAGATGCTACGATGCTCTGTGGACCCTAGGTGGGGTTGGCTTGCATGGCTTGCGCCTCCTCTGCAGGGAGAAGCCAGAGTGGTCAGAAGCGTGTGGGGAAGCCCCTGCGGCAAGCCAGGGCCACATTCTGCTGAAGAGGGAAATGTGTGAAAGACCATGCTAGCCGGCAGCCTGGACTAGTGCTGCTCGACTCGAGGACTGAAGCAGTCTTGAGCTGGGTCGGGTCTGGCCTGTCCCGGTTGTCCATCTCTGTGGCATTCAGGCTCTGCACGTGTTGCGTCGTGCTTCTGTGAGGCTCGGGGCTCTTGGTGCTGTGCTGTGACTTATCATCGGTGTGGGGGTGGGTAGCTTTCTCTGCATAAGATTGAGGCCTGGGTGACTCGATAGACCAGGGCTTGGCCAAGTGTGGCCAGGAAATTTGCCGCCTCGTTTAGTAAATGTGGTTTCACTGGAACAGCCACACCCTTAGGGTCACTTGTCTGTGACTGTGGTCGTGCCACCAGTGCCGAGCTGAGTATTTGCCACAGAGACAGGTTGGCCCACAAAACCTAAACAGTCACTGAGAAAAAGTTGAAGACTAAAGTGTCTAAACTCCATCTTAGTATGAATGAACACTTTGTGTCTTTTGTAATCTACTGGTCCATGTGATGGGGCTGTAGTCCACCACATATCAGCACAAAGAATTTGCTGGAGGAGAGTCGGGTGGGGCGCCTAGAACTCGGCTTCCCTTTCTGTCTGTCCTCACCACCAACCCTTCCTGGCACCACTGTCTGCACTGTGGAAGACGGAAGGCAGTTCCTCTCAGTTTGATTGTTAGGTCTCAGGCGGAAAATTGCCCTCTGACTTTGGAATCCGAGAACTGGTTCCTGGATGCTGCAGGAGCCTTGCTGGCTGGCAGCCCTGCTCATCCAGGGCCCAGGTGCATATGGCAGTTGCTCCCTGGCCATGGTGCAGACTGTCCTTGTAGGAGACGGCAGCCAGGGCTACAGCACAGGCTGTTCCATGCATCGCAGGACTGGGAGGTGATTTGGCCCAGAGGGTCTCCCTGGTGTGGCCCTGAAGGGACGTGGGTTGGACCCTGCCTGGCCTGGCTGTCCATCTTCTAGAGAGAAGCCGCAGAGGGGACAGATGCGAGCCAGGACCTGGTCTTTCAAAGTGTCCTTTCAGTCCAATTTTAGACCCCGCCTTCCTGGGCTTTAGGAGCTCATGAGGTTGATGGAGTGTAACAAGAACGTCCCGAATCCCTTGAAGAGAAAAGAGACTGGGGAATGAGGAGAATGACACCCATTCCTCTTTAAAATGCAGCTTCAGTTTCTCTGAGCAGCCCTTGGTCCCCGCCCCTAGAGGACCCAGTGTTCCTGCCTCTAGTATGGCCGTGGACGGGAGGGAGGTGTGCTGAGAGCACGGACTACGTGGCCCAGGGCCGGGGACATTGGGGGAGCATTGCTGCCGTTAATGCTGAAAGCTTCAGGCTGCTCCCCTTCCAGCTGGCCATGCCCTTGGATCCTTCCCCTGAAGACCGGGGCTGCCCCCTATTGCTCTGGGTTGAAACCTCCCTGTTGCTCTGGGTTGAAATGAATTCCTGTTTATTTGCATTTGCTCCATTGTTTCAAGAATGGGTATTCTAAAAGCTAGTATTTGATAATTTGGTAGTTGAGGGTTTCTGATTTGTTTTTATAGAAATGGATTTGCTGAGTTGGAAAAATAAAGATAGTGCTGTTTCAGGTGACTTACTGTGATAGAAATATTTGAAATCCAAATTATGTTTGTGGGTTCTTTATCCTAGTAGTGAATTGTTCATGAGCTGTGGAGCATGTTTTGGATTTGTGTGTCTTGGGAGCATAAGGTGGGAGGGGAAGTAATGCCTTTGAGGAGGCAGGAGCTGGATACACACAGACTTTTGGAAAAATCTGCCAGGGGCTGTCTGCCAAGGCCATGCCCTGCGGATTCCAGCCTCGGCCTTCCCCGCTTGGCTGGTGCGGATGTTCTTCGTGTGGTGTCAGCCTACATCTGTAAAGCTTTTTTGCTTCAGCTTCTTTGTAAAGGTTCTGAGTAACATTTCTTCCTCATCTCCTCAGCCCCATAAGACAGTGTAGCCTGTTCCTGAAGCTGCTTGTTCCCCAGGGTGCCTCACTGCCCTCTCAGCACCAGGAACATGGACTACTTTGAGGCTCATTTATGGAGTGGAAGGCAGAAGCTGCCTTAGGCCAGCTGAATTCCCCCCTTGTTCCCCGTGACGACATGCTGACAAGAAACTGTGCTCCAGGGAGCACCTGGGTGGCTCAGTGGGTTAAGCCTCTGCCTTCAGCTCAGGTCATGGTCTCAGGGTCCTGGGATCAAGCCCCACATGGGGCTCTCTGCTCAGCAGGGAGCCTGCTTCCTCCTCTCTCTCTGCCTGCCTTTCTGCCTACTTATGATCTGTCAAATAAATAAATAAAATCTTAAAAAAAACAAACAAACTGCGCTCAATGTGAGACTGAGTACAGGTTGTAGGTGGGTCACCATGATTCAACCCAGTATCTCCCTGACTGTAATGAAGACTTTGACAGAGTTTATTGGGGGGGAGGGTAAGGGTTGGAGGGTGTTGAGTTGCCAGAAGACTTTTGGAAATGCCAGATTAAGCAGGAATAGAGTTAGAAAGTTTCTTTCATTTCAGGATTCCAATGCTTAGGATTCCTGTGTCTGTTGGGAATTCTCCAGTAGGAGAGTCTTCAGGATTTCTCCAAAGTTATGTGATCAAGGCCCCACACCCCATTTTTTCTTTCGATAGATTGCCATTCTCAGGGTCTGGGAGGCTCTCCCTTGAACCCCTGCACTCCTATATCTGGGCATCTCGGGCCCGTCCCACCATCCTCTCCTCCCCACTCCTCCCCAGCTGCCACCCCTTCTAGATGCCCTTCTCATTCCCACCTCCATGAGTGCTCAACCCCTGCACCCACCTCCAGCTGTTGCTGCTGATGGGAAAGGGGTTTCTCCGTTTGCTTGGAGTCAGTGGGATTTGTCCTTACCCCCAGATGGCCTCATTTCCACTTGGAAATGCATCTGTGCCTGGTTTATGTCTATTGGGAGGCCTTAGGTATTTTTTTTCTCTCCCATTTTAACCCCCTCAGGGATTTCTGAAACTCCTGGTATGGGAGATTGTAATAAAGAGGACACAGCTGAGCTCCCCAAGTAGACAGCAGCCCTCCTGGAGGCCACATGCTAGGACAGCCGCTCTAGCTTTCCCGCAGTTCTGCCAGCCGTGGTGGGGAACATACCTGTACCCTAAGATTTCTTCAGTGTTGGACTGTTACTGTGTTTCCTGAAATAGAGAAAGGTGGCTTATGAAAAAGAGATATACCTGGAACCCAGGCTGCCTGCTGGTGTCCTGTCTTTGCCTCACATATATTCCATTTTGGGGAGCACTGGCAGTGAGACACTGATGCAGAGATTAGCATTTTAGTCTATGTGTGTCCCCTTGGGTGACTGTAAGTCATGGGAAGGAAAGCAGGGTGTAGAAGAAGGAAAGTGCCAGACACTCAGTAATGCAAAGCCCTAGGGGGTGTGGCTCCCGATGGATCTGTGCAGAGTGACTGGGATGAGGGGTCTGCTGTTGGGAAGGCCCCCAACACATTCATGCAGCACATTATGTAATAACTCCTGTGACTCCCTTGAGCCCTCTGGGGAAAGAACCTGGCTGTGAGTGAGTAAAAAATAGAGATATACTATATATACAGTTATATTCTTGCATCTGTCACTAATGTTCCATGCTTCCCAATTCTAGCACTGGAGTGACCCTGAGCACCCACCATGTGATCCCCTCCTAGCACCCAGTGTGTGACCTCCCCCCAGCATCCACATTGTGATTCCCTCCCAGCACCCACCGTGTGATTCCCTCCCAGCACCCACCATGTGACCTCCCCCTAGCACCCATTGTGCGATTCCCTCCCAGCACCCACTGTGTGACCCACCCCCCACGACCCACCGTGTGACTCCCCCAGCACCCACCATGCCCAGCTATACTGATCTGTATGTGTTCATATGTACAGGTATGTGCTATGCAGGGCTACAAATTTGCACAGACAAGACAGCCTGGCTTGGCCCACAGGACTGTGACTCCCCCCAGTGTTCAGTCCCGAACCCCCCTTGCCCTGCTACCCTGTGAACGACAGGCCGGACACACTGTGGGCCTCTGCCCCGAGATGGCACCTGTTTGGGGTTTTCTTGACGCTTGTGCTTTCACAGCTCTCTTTGAAGCAGATGTCCTGATGCACTTTGTAGACTCTTTTGTACCTGTGTCACAAGAAAGTTGTGTAAAGCCGGAAACTAGAGCAGAGTGTTGCCCAGCTGCTTCGGCTCGGCTCCTTGCACCCACCAGTCACTGTGCAGGTGTTTGACGGAAAGGCTATTAGTTTCCTACTAAAACTTTACCTCGGGACGCCTGGGTGGCTCAGTTGGTTAAGCGGCTGCCTTCGGCTCAGGTCAGGATCCCAGTGTCCTGGGATCGAGTCCCACATCAGGCTCCTTGCTCGGCAGGGAGCCTGCTTCTCCCTCTGCCTCTGCCTGCCACTCTGTCTGCCTGTGCTTGCTCTCTCTCTCTCTCTCTGACAAATAAATAAAATCTTAAAAAAAAAAAATTAAAAAAAAAAAACTTTACCTCATAGGGGTGTGTTAAAATGTCCAACATGAAAGTCATGTAATTAAAAAAAAAATAACTTCACTAAGGTATGATTTACATAAGATACATCCATTTTGAGTTTATATTTTGAGGAGTATGGACAAAATATTATAATATTAAGAGATAAAATAAGAGATTTCAAGGACATGTCCCGTTTGAGGCAGTTCACTCAGCAGTGAAGACTTGAGACAGTGCAAGGTCACTCCTGGGTCCTAAGGGTAGTTCTTGGAGAAGTTGGAGAGCCCTGGAGATGCAGGTGTTTGACATGTGCAGTGTAGACTTCTAGCCCGTCCTCCCATTTATTAAATAGTCTCCGTTGAGTGTGTCTCTGGAACTTAGACCTCAGTTTTGTGTGGAATGGGAATTACTCATACTACTTCTCTCATAAATTTGTAGATGGTAATGAACAGGGAAGTGTTTCTGTTCTTGTTAAAGCTCTCAAATGTCAGAGCTGTTGAAAAGAGAGATCCGGGGAGTTTGATGGACAAAGCTCCAACTCATGCTCAGTCTGGCACAGCCCATGGGATTTAGGGCCTTTGGTGAGACTTCTGCTTTTGGTCTTCAGAAAGTAACAGGATTTGGAATTAACCCCCCAGTTTGAACAACCAGAGAATTGGGCATAATATTAAAAGCAGTTCTTTTCAGATCTTAGAAAGCAGTGCTAGATTATGATTCTTGAGAGAAGGGAAACAAATGAAATGAGCTCTGTGATCTCCCTAGAGTTTGGTCCAGAAGCACTTTTTGGATTACATTGCAGGGTGGTTGAGTGGGGGAGAGGGTGGGGTGGAAGGCAAGCAAGGGTCACAGTGAGCTGAGGAGGCAGAGGCAGCTAGAGTATGTGGGGCACTGGGGAGGAGGGAGCTATGCAGAGGAAGAGCTCCTGAGGCCAGGACAGGGATCCCTTTGAAGATGAAACTGTACACACATAGGGGAGAACCCCCTGAGTCTGGGCAAGGAGAACTACAGAGAAGCTGAACAGCTGAGTTACTGCAGTCCATTCACGAACTAGAAACTCCAGAAAGGCCATGGCTTAGAAGTGGAGCAAAATTAACCCAGAATTAAGGTTAAACCACCCTAAAAGGCTTCCAAAGGACCAGACTAAAATTAACCACCTTGGAGAACAAAATGAAACATTTTGGGAAATAAGTATAAAACTTAGCATTCAGGACAAAAAGGTAAAAAAATCCAGCATCCAACAAAAAAATGACAAGATATTCAAGGGCTCATACAAAGCTTCAAGAAAGTGTAACCCATAGGCAGCAAACAGTAATTAAATAGAAAGACACCCAGAGGTGAGAGCAATGGCAGGAACAGCAGACAAGGCCCTTAAAACATGTGTTAAAGATTTGGTCCCACCTGTTCAGTGATCTGAAGGAAAATAGAAACAATGAGAAGAGAAATGGAGGATCCAAGAAAGGACTAAATGGAATTTCTAGAGATAATAACACCCAGAGTGTGAGATGAAGGTCTTGCAGAATGGAGTTAGTGGCAGGTTACAACGGCAGTGCAGAGGACAGACCACAGGATGCGAAGGCCCTGCTGTGGAATCAAGATACAACTAAGTAGAGAGAAGGATGGCCTCAGTCTAACACCTGCATGACTGGAGTTGCAGGAGAGGAGAGAAATGAATGGATGGGAAAAATGCCTGAAGAACTAATGGCCCAAATTTTCGAGAGTTGATGAAACCAAGACCCCAAAGATAGAAGCTTAACAAAGTCTTGTGAGCAAAAACACGTACACAGCCATGGCAGAGCGCATCACAGTTAGTTTCTCAGCAATGGTAGTAAAGAAACATCAGAGCAGCCATGGGGCCGGGGCACACACGCTCACAGGTGAGAATGAGCACAGCCATGCCAAGGCACTCTCGAGTGCCAAGAAAAAACAGTTCTCAGCCAGGAATTCTATACTCGGCAAATATATCCTCCCAAAATGAAGGAGGTGAATCCCTCCCTATCCTTTACAGACAGACCAGAGCAGAGAGAGTTCCTCACCGGCAGACCTGCACTATATGAAAAGTCACAGTGAGTTCTGGAGGCAAAGACCAGTAGTACCCAAGGGTATCTCAGGTCTGTAAAAGAGTGCCGGGTGCTGGAAATGGTAAACACGGATGAACAAAAGACGTTCTACTCAGCAGTGTTTACAAAGATAACTGTCTTTGGGGAGCAAACATACCATATCATGTGGGTCATAGACTATGAGTGAATAGCGCGTCTGGCTAGGAGAGCTGGGTGCACCAGGGGAAGTGGAACCCACTACTGCAGGATCCCTTCCAGGACACAGGTCAGAGAGCAACAGCAAACGGATATTGTAGGGGGTTAAAAGTATACTGCAAATCCCACAGCAGCCACTGGAAAGTTAAACCAGACAAGTATAACCAGTGAACCAACAATGCTGGCAAATTAGAAGGCTAAGGAAGAATTAATCCCAAAGTAGGCAGGGAAAGAGAAATAAAGGAAAAATGGTCAGATAGGACACATAGAAAGCACCCAGCAATATAGTTGATTTAAACCCAATCACATCATCATTATAGTAACAGGTAATGTACAGACACTCCAGTAAAAACCAGAGATGTCAGATATAAAGCAAGACCCAACTATGTGCCAAATACAAGAGAGTGATGTTCAGACCCATATGCGTTAAAGTGAAAGTATGAAAAGCTGTTGACAGGGCCCAGGCTCTTGTCGTCAGGTACTTGGTGGTCCTAGTGGGTCACTAGCAAGCACTGGGGTCACTGGCACAGTTGGAATATGAGGGGCACTGTGGATTAGGGCTGCTATTCCACAGAACCCAAATTCACATGGTCTGTGCACATGGATCCTCAGGGCCCAGTGCAGATCAGGATGTATTTTCCTGTCCTGGTGGTTAAGTCTGGCTTCATGTCCAAGTTCAAATCAAGCCGCCTACCTGGCTTTCCTGCATCCCATTCAGAGTGACCTTCAGACACAATCGAACAGCTCATTCCTCTGCTCGGCATCCCTCAGTAGCTCCCATTTCAAAAGAACATATGCTAGAATCCTTTCAAGGGCCTCCAAAGCCCTGCTGGGCTCTCCCTGCCCTACCCAACCGCTGCTCCCCCTTGGTCTCCTCCAGCTCCACTGGCCTCCTTGCTGCTCCTCAGACAAGCAGACATGCTCTTGATCTTGGGCCTTGGGAACTGATAATTTGACTTTCTGGAAGGTTCTTCCTTCAGATATCCCCTCCATGTCTGTCCAGTGTTTCCATGAGAGTTCCTGACACTCTGTTGAATGCTGCAGCTGGCCCTCCCTATCCCCAACCCTGGCTCTCCTCCACCCACCTATTCATCTCTTCCTTTTCCCCAGCCCTGACCACTTTCTAGAACACTGTGTAACGTCCTTCTGCTCCCTGTGTTCTGCCTCCCATGTCTAGGGTGTGCAGATTGCAAGTGCAGGGCTTTGGCCAGTTCTGCTCGCTGCTATGTGCTGAGTGTCTAGAGCTGTGCCTGGCACACAGTAGGGGCTGATAAGAATATGCTCACTGAATATATTGTAAGTGTGAACCACAGAGTCACAGAGTGTTAATAAGGAAGGTCCTACAAGGTGAACCAGGCAAGCTTTCCCTGTACAGCCCATTTTACAGATGGGGAAACTGAGGCATGAATGTCATGACTTAATGGCAGGGTGGAGATGGCAGGAGGCAAGTTCTCCTGTGCTGTTGTTTATCTTTCCAGAGGGCTCTGAGGCAGAGAGGAGAGGAATGTCATTTCCTGGCATTGATGTACTTGTGGCCCTGCCATCCACTGGAGAGGGACTGATGCCATTTGAGGGTGTGGGAAAGGAAGGCCCCAGGGGTCAGCCAGGAGACTGGCGTTCCCTGCACAGGTTCAGGGCCTCAGCTTCCTGATTCATCAGCTGGAGGGAATGGGTATAAGCCCTTATATCACCCTGACCCCTAGAGCTCCTCAGTTCTTGTGAGTGTGGGTGAACTGGACTTCATGAAGGCACTTCTCTGGAAGTCAAGAACTTCCCATGAATGTGGTGAAATCAGGAAAGAAACTTACATGTGGTGACAGGCGCCTCCTTCCCAGACCGGCACGGCCTTTGTCTCTGAGAAGAGCCGAGTGCAGGGCTGGGGCACCTTTTTACAGGCTGCCGGCACAAAGGAAAAGGGGCTTACAGGGGCGCCATGTTGAGCAAGTGCTCTTCCTGCATCCCAGGAGGGTGCCCTTCCTGCAACTGCGGGGTGCTTGAGTCCCGGAAGCCCCCAGGCTGTTTTCCCTTAGGGCTGGCGGGAGTCTGACAGGCCACGTGATGGTGCAGCTGGTATGGGGGCTTATGTCCACCCACCACCCATCTTCAGTCCCATGTTCTTAGGGAGGGAGGCCTGTGGCTCTTTCCATCTTACCACCATGTCTGGCCCCAAAGCAAAGAGCCCCCTGCACTCACTTCTGGCTATGGGGCACTCCATGTCCCTTGCTTTCTGGCTGCCCCCAGACCCCCTGTTGTCTGGGCAGCTTCAGGGCGGTGAGAGACCGAGTGGCTCACTGCCTCTGAATAGCCCTACCTGGGCATTCGGAAGTCTGGGGCACTGAGGCTGGGCCCCTGTCCTGGCATCCTGAGGTTTGAGGTCCTTGTGGCAAACCCACTCTAGTAGGCTTAGCACAGCCTGTTGTGACAGGTGTCTTGAGGCATGGGCCCCGGTGGTCCTCACAAGAGGGAGTGGTCCCCGACTTACCAAGCTCACAGCGTCTGCCTTTGAACCCTGGGTTGCAGTCACAACTGTGGGTGTCCACACCTGGCACGCAGGTGCCTCCATTCTGACAGGGATTTTCTGAACAGTTCCCAGGGGTATCTGTGAACAGGCCATGAGCAGTTAGTTGTCAGGACCCCAGAAGGCAGCCCATTAGCATTTCCATTTCTCTGTGCCCCTCTCTTTCTCTTGTTAAAGAATTTCAAAGCAGTTCACAGAAACCATTTCACCTATAAATACAGCAAGTATCTAATACGTACAGACTTGACAAACTTTTATATAAGCACAGCCCTATTATTGTGAAATCAGCAGTAGCTCCTTAGTACCATAAGAAATTGCAATCCTTGTTCAGGTTTCCCTGATCATCTTAAAAATGTCATTTCCAGTGGTCTGATCTCATTAGGATTCATAAGTACCTACTGCCATAGTTTGATGTGTCTCTCTTTTAATCTGTAACTTTTCATTTTCCTTCTTCTGTATTTATCCTCCCCCCCCCCCCCCAATTAAAGAAACCAGGTCATCAAACCAGAATCCCCCTCCTGGATTCTACCTAATGCTTTCTTGTGGCATTAACTCATCCCCCATCTCCACATTTTCTGTAAATTGATGATCAGAGATAGGGGCTTGATAGGATTCAGGTTCAAGCAGACTTTGCAAGACCGCTTCACCCTTCAGCCACTTCAGGAGGTGCGACAGGTCTCCAGTTCCAGTTTTAGTGATGTGAGAACTGATTGTGAGTTTAGCATTGGCAGCCTGATTAATCCAGGAGGAAATTCTGATAGGCTCTGCACTGGATGGCTTGAGCGGCCACGGAGATCTTGAGTCTAGGTCACAGATCCATCATCTAACCCAGTCTGTCACTCTTCTGTCTCTTTAGCCAGAAAGTCTTCTGTGAAGACCTTTTTTCCCTTGCCCACCACCTGGTCACCCTGAATTATAATCCATCCAGGCAAGGCCAGACAAATGTTTCATTCCTGTCCTTTATTTGTACACTTGCAAAGTAAGCATTGGTCCCCAGCCAGCTCTAGGGACCAGCACATTGTGCTTTCTTTCAGCGTTATCATGAACTCATAGATTCTTATATATTTGATGGGGGTCAGTCGGCTGCTGCCATTAGTCTTTTTGATGCCCCAGGTACCCATCCTAAGCCTGTGGGAATCTTCCAGGTTGACTCCTGTGCCCTTTAGACAAGATCCCCATTGTTTTTGAAAAGCTTGCTTGTTTTACAAGTATGTCCTGGGCAGATTTTGTCCATATTCTGCTTCAGGCTTTGAATCAGCCACTTCTCAAAGACCTCTGGTTCCTTTTATTGGGCATCTAGAGCCCATAGTCTGGGTGCCTGTGGTACTCACTGCTCCTGGGGGGGCAGTCAGTGCTTGAGGACTTTTTAGTAGAACTAGGAACTTCGATTTAAGAATAAATATAAGCAGGGACGCCTGGGTGGCTCAGTTGGTTAAGCGGCTGCCTTCGGCTCAGGTCATGGTCCCAGCGTCCTGGGATCGAGTCCCACATCGGGCTCCTTGCTCAGCAGGGAGCCTGCTTCTCCTTCTGCCTCTGCCTGCCACTCTGTCTGCCTGTGCTTGCTTGCTCTCTCTCCCTCTCTCTGACAAATAAATAAATTAAAAAAAATTGTTGTAAAAAAAAAAAGAATAAATATAAGCAGAGGGAGCCGTCAAGATGGCGGAGAAGTAGCAGCTGAGACGACATCAGGTAGCAGGAGATCAGCTAGATAGCTTATCAAACCATTGCGAACACCTACAAATCCAACGGGAGAGCAAAGAGAGGAAGAACAGCAATTCTGGAAACAGAAAATCGGCCACTTTCTGGAAGGTAGGACTGGCGGAGAAGTGAATCAAAAGCGACGGGAAGATAGACCGCGGGGGAGGGGCCGGCTCCCGGCAAGCGGCGGAGCAACGGAGCACTAAATCGGGACTTTTAAAAGTCTGCTCCACGGAGGGACATCGCTCCAGAGGCTAAACCGGGGTGAAGCCCACGTGGGGTCAGCGTGGCCCCAGGTCCCACAGGGTCACAGAAGGATCGGGGGTGTCTGAGTGTCGCAGAGCTAGCAGGTATTGGAGCGGGAAGCTGGCTACAGAGACAGCCGAGGAGTGAGCTCTCAGCTCGGGGTTACCCTGAACCTGTCGCAGGCTGGGTGAGCTCGGAGCGCGGCCAGAGGTGAGGGAGATGGGAGTAGCCGGGGTTTTTCTCTGAGGAGTGGAGCCCCGAATCTCAGCTCTTCCGGGCCGGAGACTAGGAGGCTGCCACTTTCATTCCCATCCCCCGGAACTCTACGGAAAGCGCTCAGGGAACAAAAACTCCCGAAAGTGAAACCGAGCGGATAACTTAGCCCAGCCCATGGTAAGGGCGGTGCAGCTCTGCCTCGGGCAAAGACATTTGAGAATCACTACATCAGGTCCCTCCCACAGAAGATCAAAAGAAATTCAGCCAAGACCAAGTTCACTTAACAAGGAGAGCAGCGGAACTCCAGAGGAGGAGAAAGCAAAGTGCAGAATTCATGGCTTTCTCCCCATGATTCTTTAGTCTTGCAGTTAATTCAATTTTTTCTTTAAAGGGCATTTTCCTAGGGTCTTTGCCACCCTTTTAGTATTTTATTTGCTCCTTCATATAATCTTATCTGGAA
>PISX010007009.1:0-94599 GCA_004024625.1 Mellivora capensis | reverse complement strand
GACATGGGGAGATGGAGAGGAGAAGGGAGTTGAGGGAAACTGGGGGGGAGATGAACCATGAGAGACTATGGACTCTGAAAAACAACCTGAGGGTTTTGAAGGGGCGGGGGGTGGGAGGTTGGGGGAGCCAGGTGGTGGGTATTGTGGAGGGCACGCATTGCATGGAGCACTGGGTGTGGTGTAAAACTATGAACTCTGTAACGCTGAAAAGAAATTTAAAAAAAATAATAAAAAATAAAAAGAATTAAAACAAAAAGAAAAAAAAGTATGATTAGCCAGATAAATAAATATTTTTTTTGCAAGTAAATAACTGTCAAAACACATGGAAATATTTTGAGGTTTTAAGAGGTTTGGTTTTTTTTTCATTCAAAGGTATAATACTGCATTCTCTAGTTTACTACACAGTCAGTAAAAAACTGGCTTCCTAAATTAAATAAAGATAATGAAAATTTAAAATATATAGAACAACTTAAAGAGGTAGTTATAAAGTTAAATGTAGTTGAAACAAAGGGAAAATATCTTTTCTATTATAGAGCTGATGCTCAATAAAACTTTTTTGAATGTTTGAAATGTCAATCATCAATTAATCCAAAAAGCTTATCTATTTTATAATAGTCATATATTCATCTTTCCTTTATGTTGGATTCCTTTTGGTATTGATTGTTGAAGCTTAGTTATTTTCAGTGTTCTAAAGAACTATCTATAGCCAAATCCTTATCTGTATCTATGTCAAGTGGGAATGGGGCATTAAAGTATACTTATTTCTATTTGGGCTGATATTTAAAGGTAGAAATAATGTGCTTTGTTCACATGTTGTATCATCACCCTTGAGAGAGATTCCCCTTTCCCTCTTAGTTATGTAGAAAGACATCTGTACTTTCTGAAAGGGAATTTATCAGAATACTTGGGTATGTCAAGAGCCCAGGGCTTATACTCTGGTGCTGTATGGATTTAGGCAGTATCCTTCTGACAAGAGTATTTGCAACTAAAATTTTACATAGAGCCAAAGAAATTTCTAATTATAAAGGAAGTGAACCATACTCTTTCTCCTTGATATTCGGGATTATCATAACATCTTTAAATTTCAAAGTGTTGCACATTGAAGTTTGATATAATGGAATATCAGTCCCATGTGCAAAAGACAATCTTCCAGTATGAAAGAGAGACTCTAGACTGGTGACGTGCACTTGACATTGTCTTAAGGAGGGTGGGATTTGAGCATAATGTATAGTTTATGTTTACACTCAAACCTATGATTGTGGACATGCTTGAGAAAATGGGAAGCAAGCAAGCTGAAAAATATGTTCTTTAGAAGATGTCATAATTAGTTGCCTGATCTTTGAAAAAGGAACAAAGACAATACAGCAGAGCAAAGATAGTCTCTTGCACAAAAGGTACTAGAACAACTGGACATCCACATGCAGAAAAGTGAATCTAGACAAACCTTACACACTTCACAAAAATTAACTCAAAATAGATCATAGACCTAAATGTAAAATGCAAACTATAAAAGTCTTAGAAGATAACCTAGAAGAAAACCTAGATGACCTTAGATATGGCAATGGCTTTTTAGATATGGCAATGACTTTTTAGATAAAACATCAAAGTCATGATCCATTACAGAATTAATAAGCTGGATTTCATTAAAATCAAAAACTTCTGCTCTGTGAAAGACAATGTCAAAAAATATGAGAGGGCAAGCCATATGTTACAACAAAATATTTGCAAAATACACAAATTTGTATAAAGGACAAAACATGTTATCCAAAATATACAAAGAACTCTTAAAAGACAGCAATAAGAAAACAAGCAACGCCATTAAAAAATGGGGAGAAAACCTCAACAGACACCTTGGCACAGGAGATATACAAATGGAAAATAAGCATATGAAAATATATTCTACATCATATGTTATAGTGAAATGAAAATTAAAATGATGGGATACCACCACACACCTGTTATGTTAGAAGGGCCACAATTCAGAACACTGACAACATCAAATGCTGGAGATGATGTGGAGCAACAGGAACTCTCACTCATTGCTGGTGGGAACACAAATGGCACAGCTACTTTGGAAAAGAGTTTGGCGGGTTCTTATGAAACTAAAACACACTCTCACCATATGATCCAGCAATAACACTCCTTGGTATTTACCCAAAGGAGTTGAAAATGCATGTCCACACAAAAATCTCCACATCGATGTGTATAGCAGCTTTATTCATAGTTAGTAGAACTTGGAAGGAAGCAAGATGTTTTTCACTAGGTGAATGAATAAATTGTGGTTCATCCAGAAAATGGAATATTATTCAGCACTTAAAAGGGCTAAGCTATGAAGTCATGGAAAGACAAAAAAAGTCAATTTGAAAAAGCTCTTGTATGATTCCCACTATACAACATCCTGGTAAAACCAAAACAATAGAAACAGTAAAATGATCAGTGGTTCCCAGTGGTTAGGGGTGTGTGAGAATGGACAGAGCACAGAGAATTTTTAGAGCAGTAAAAAATACTCTTTATAATGCCATAATGATGGATACAAGACACTATAGGTTTCTCCAAACCCATAGAATGTATAACACCAAGAGTGAAGCCCAAAGTAAATATAGATTTTGGGGAATAGCAATATGTCCATGTAGGCTTATCAAATGTAACAAATGTACTGTTCTGATGCCGGATGTTGATGATGGGAGAAGCAATGCATGTTGAGGGTAGGGGTAGGGGATATATGGTAAATCTCTGTACTTTCCCCTTAATTTTACTTCAAACCATAAACTATGAAAAAAAGTTCTAAAAAAATAATAATTAAAAAATAACTTTTATAGTTAAGGCTTGAGGTAATTTTTTTTTTCCCTGTGGAATCTCTTTAATGAACCTAACACTGGGAGGAATCTTTTCCCAAAGAATGAGAAGCTGCATTGAAAAAGGCCTTACCTCAGAGCCAAACTGATTTCTGGGCATCTTACATTTCTGCCTAACTCAGAGCTTCAGCTCTGTGGCAATTTCTATTGCTTACGCCCTTGCACTGGATAGCTGAATTGCTCTGAACATTAGCCAGGAGAGCAATTTGGTACAGGAGAACTTTTAACCACAAAGAGAGGCTGTGAAAGGACCAACCCTTGCATAAATCTGGCTTAATAAGGTACACTTGAGTTCTCAGTCTCTGGCCACATTAGCCAGGCAAGAAGGAAAGGAGCAAGAATTCAACAAGCCAGGGCAAGCAAGTCCCTAGGGATAGTTTGGGATATTGAAAAAAGGCTGGCTTTCTTGCTATGACAGGCAGATGAGGACCCAGAGTTGCCATAATGTGAAAATTATTTTAATTATGACATTATTTTTTACTCAAGAGAAGTAGTATCCATATTTCAAATATGTACATTGAATTTCTGAATTTGTTTTTCAATTTAAGCCATATCCTTTAATTTTGAATATAACTTTCTTCCAACAAATACATTAGTCCTTATTTGATAACTTGCCATCGAATTTTTTTCTTTTTACAGCCAATATATATGTCAGTAAATATTTTAATATCATTTAAACAGAAAAAAATGAGCATATAGATATATCTGGAGTAGACCCTTTTTATGCTACTACACATTTATCTTCATCATCATCATCATCATCATCATTTTCTGGACTTTTGAAAAGCTGAACTCAGATAAACAAGCCAGAAGTTCAAACTTACGGAAAAACAACTCCTAGGCTTCAAGAGCTTTGGGCTTAGTCCTAGCTCTGCCACCAACTAGTTGGGTGGGGCCTTGGATAAATCACCTAGGTTCATTGGACCTTTGATTTATCCTTTTTAAAATAAAGGAATTATATGAGATGATTTCCAAGGACTCTTGCAGTTCTAAAACCTCTAAATTTTCTTGCATGTGCATTTGTTACAAATATTTTTATTCACAAAGCAATGTCCCATTTTATAAAATGCTGCCTAAGCAGGATATGCCACATCTATCAGGAATTAAATCAATCAGATAGTAAAAACAACTATTTCATTTAAAAGAGGGAAATGCCAAAAACAATTGCATAATGTTAATGTATTTAGAGATTTCAAAATTTTTGATGACTTAATAATTGTAAATATCCTGGTTTTACTATTTTTTCGCTTATGAAAAAGAAAAGGTTCTTCACACACAATTAAAAATGAGTGCTTCAGGCACCTGGGTGGCTCAGTTGGTTAAGCGTCTGCCTTCAACTCAGGTCATGATCCCAGGGTCCTCGGGTGGGGTCTGGTATGGGGCTCCCTGCTGCTTCTCCCTCTACCCCTTCCCCCGGCCCTTCTGCTTGTGATCTCTCTCTTGCTCTTAAAAAAAAAAAAAAAAAAAAAAGGAAAAAAGAAAAAAGGAAAAAAATGAGTGCTGCTTTTCAAGCTCTCTTGAAAAAAATCATAAAGCTTTTTTTTTCCCCCTTACCATCAGGATGTGGCTATCAAGTAAAAAGTTGAATTGAATTATGGCCTCAACATAGTATGTGCCATTTTTCAGTGAATATCTAGATCTATATTTATATTGCCTTTTCCAGGAGTCTGATGAAATTCCATGGTGATTTTCATGCCTCAGAAAATTTTATCAGCTTTAATTTTTTCTTATCATTAGTTCTTACCTATAAATTTTATTTCATTGATGTACATTCAATAAATATTAGCTATTTCTAAAATACTTCACAAATATACATAAGAATGGTATACTATCATAAAATAATATCATTGTGGATAGACTGTTAAAGTACAACATCCATAGTAGTTATCCTTGGCTTTCTGGAAACTTTGTTAGTCAAAGTATGGACCATGGAGGATGCCTGAGTGGTTCAGTCGGTTAAGCATCTGCCTTTGGCTCAGATCATGATCCCAGGGTTCTGGAATCGAGCCCCGTGTCAGGATCTCTGGTCAGCAGGGAGTCTGCTTCTCCCTCTCCCTCTGCCTGCTGCTCTGCCTACTTGTGTTCTCTCTTTCTGTCAAATAAGTAAGTAAAATTTTTTTCTTCTTTTAAGTATGGACCATGATCCAAAAGCCTAGTATCACCTGGGAACTTACTAGAAAAGCAGAATCTTAGCCCATTCCAGGCCTCCTGAATCAAGATTGAATCATAAAGTCTTCCAAATTTGAGTAGGATTGGTCAAAAAGCGATACTGATATTTTCACAGGACCATGATTTAAGTAGCAAGCAAGGAGACACCTGGGGAAGAGGCCCTTCGGTTTGTATCCCCTTCCCCCCAACCCCCACCTTCATGTTTTTCCTGAGATAGTGTTGAGACACTGGTTAATACTCATAGAATGAAATCTTTTCACTAAAAGAGTGCTCCCAAACTGACACTTATGAGAGGCCTTAGTTATGGAGAAATTGTTCATGTTGACTTTGTAGGAAAATGTTCCAGGGTTAGTGTAAATCACTTAGATGGTATATTGAATATGTTTTCATTCCATTTTGAAAGTAAAGCTGTGATTGGCTGAAGTAAAAGTAAAAGTAAAAGTTGTTCATTTATATGGCTTATCCACAGGTTTTAGTTGTAAATCAATTATTTCCAAACATTTTATGCTTGGACACCCCATCATTAAAAATCCATAGACATTTTATGACTACATCTAAGGGGTAGATGTTGGTTCAAACTGTGCTGAATACAAACATTACAAAGTATAATATATAATTTTCCTCATCTATTTTCACTTCTGGTTGCCTCCCTCATCCAAAGATATTCATGCTTTGGATAGAAGATCTTGTGATGTCATTTTAGAAAAAATTACGGTGTGAGTTTTGTTTATAACAATGTAGTGGTCAGAAGAGCCCACTCCACTTTTGCACTAGATTATAGTTCAGAAAGTGTTCATATTCATTTGTAATGTTGTCCAGAAGACAGTGAAAGAGAGAGCTCTGAAGTTGGAAAGAGTTCATACAAATCAAATGTAATGCTTCCTAAAATAAAATACAATATGATATGATATGATATAGCGCAATACAATACAAGACTCTTGCAGGAAAAGACTGAATCTAAAGGATAAAATAAAAGAATTTAAAAAGTAGTAAATATAAGTTTACTCTCCCTCGCTTTCCTACTTACTCTTCTGAATAGGGGATATCAAGTTACAAAATGGTAGCAGACAAGGTTTATTTATCTAATGAAAAAATGTGCGATCTTTCCCATCTGCACAATGCTTTTAGAATCTGCACTGATATCTCAAGAAAGGGAAGAAAGTAATATTTGCTATATCATTATAAAAGTATTGATTGAACAGCAGGAGTTGTGCAGTGCACACATACAATGTGCAGTGGGGTCAATGTAAGGGAAAATCATGTAAAATTTTTCATGTAAATTATAAGTCAATTTTAAAAGTTTTAAATGAATAAAATGGAAGGAGAAGGAGTAAAAATACAGAGATTAAAAATATAACAGGAGAAGGATAAAAATGGAAGATTGAAGTGTGTAGAGAAACCATGGAAATGAAGGAGAAAGAGACACGTATAGACAAATGATCAATGTGTAGCAGCAAGTGGAAGAGACACAGGAATATGGGAACCTGAAATTTGCTGGGAGAGGTAGAAGAAGGATTGTTAACAGAGGCCCTTAAGACTTCAGATATGTTCTGATCAGTCCACAGGATACAGATTAATAACAATGAAATAGCTAATATTTATTGCTTATACAACAAGGCACTGTACTAAGCAGTTTATACTCATTAGCTCATTCAGTGTTCATATGAATATTTATAGATGCGAAAACTGAGACAGAGAATGGTTAAGAATTGAATTTATAAAGTTTAAATATTATATATTCAAATATTGAACTGACCCAGTTTTACACAGCTAATTAGTGGCATATCTAGGGTTTACCTCAAAATGACTGACCCCAGAATCTTTGTTATTAACCAAGTAAGGATCCTAGATATTTATATTTCTAGAAATGAATTCTAGATTATATAATCTATAATTATAATTCTAGGTTATGTTTCTAGAAATAAAACCCAATGCTTTTCTTTTTTTACGAAAGGGTTTGTTTCTCACCTCAAATTGTTTAGGTAGTTTTGAAAGGCATTGTAAAAAAGTTAAGAGGCCTGTGATTTTCACTAAGACTAGGATTCAAATCCGGAGTCCACCACTTACTGCTTTTCACACTTTTGTTCACATCATTGTTTCATTTGTAAATATCTGTTTCCAACATTTGATGTGAGATCAAATAAGATTAAAATTATGACACAGTGCTTGACATGGGATAGATATTCAAAAATGGCAATTATTAGAATTATTTCTCAGATTACTGTTACTCTCAAGTACTCTTGACTGTTTGTTGTTAGTCTCCTAGATTTCTCCACTAGTATATGAACTCTGTAAGAGCATGAAATTGAGGTGTTTCCAACATAATGTCCAGTGTCTGGAACAGAATAATTGTTCAATAAGCACGTAAATGGATAGCTGCTAAAACAAGTAAGACACCACTGCTGTTGACAATAAATTAGTATTTTTCAAAGCAATGGATTTCATACTTGTACTTATTTATTTGTTTTTAAAGATTTATTTGAGGGGTGGAGGGGAAGAGGGAAAGAGAGACAGAGAGGGAATCTAAAGCAGATACCCCATAGAGCATGAAGCCCAATGCAACACAGGCAGGGCTCCAAATCACAATCCTGAGATCATGACCCGAGCTGAAATCAAGAGTCAGACGCTTAACTGATTCAGCCACCTGGCACCTGGATACTTATTTAAAATGACCTTAAAATATAGACTTAAGAATGAAGGGAAATTTGGGGAGTTAAAAGATTACTAACTTTTAATGCAAACACTTTTTTCATATATATATATACATATATATTTTAAAGTAGGTAAGTGCTAAAGCAGTGATTTCACAGTAATGAAAATTCCATTTATTGTAGCACTTGCATCTTTGCTCTATATTTATAATTGACTCTCCCCCTCCCATCCTAAATATAGTGCATAATAAAATGGAATTTACAGACAGAACTTAGTTTTTTACTGCTTGATATGTATCAGAGAAACTTTCTCCTCTTTGCATTCATTGGTAGTTATGCAGCATTCCTTCAAAATACATCTGCATTTGGGTTTCTATTTTTATGTTTCCCTTTAAGCAATTTTCAGATGAAGTCACTCCTTGGGGTATGGTGCTTTATTTCTTTTCTTGTGCTACAGTCAGCATAAAAACTTTACAGTCTCATAAAAAGGAAAAGTATGCAATAAATGGGTCTAATGAGCTTCTGAAAAATAGAAGTTTGACTATTTTATAAAATTCAGAGCTTTCACAGGAGTTTGAATATATTATGAAATCAGAGCTTTCATTTCATGTAATAAAAAAGCAGAGTAATTTGTCCATAAGAGTCAAATCTGAGAAAATCTACACCCCCTTTTCCAGTTTGTCTAAATGTCCTTTACTAGTGGCTCATTAACCAGCTATTGGAGATTCACTGATTTGGTGTGTGCTATATTCAGGATGCCGCATTAGATGGGTGGGGACTCCTAGACACATATTTTTCCTTTAGATCCTGTGATTCAAGCAGCCTATGGTCCTCCTGCCATGACATGGGCCATAATTGGGCCTTGTAGGCAATAAGTACTTACTTTGGGTTTTATTCTGATTCTCTAAGTAATGGTGTTACTTTGGACAAGGCCACCTATTCTCATTTATTTATTCAATACATATTTAATGATGACCTTCTATTTCCCTATCACTGTTTCAGGTTCTAGGAAAAGAGTGATGAGCACTGTAGGTGAAGAATGTGCCTTTATGTTTCGGTGAAACTGCCTTATAGTCACTGGCTCTATTTCCCCCTTTCTAAACATGTTAAACTATCTCTTAGGGCATGGGAAGGAGTGAACTAGATAAAAGATATGAAACTCTAAGAGTAGTTTAATGCATGATGAAACATAAATGCTCAAAAACCATTAGTTTGCATCCCACCAGATTCCATTCTGATGGAACACATAATATATTTAGGTACAATAAGTTAAAGATCAATGAAAAGCTTCTATAATCAAAGAATGTTATGATTTTGTTGCAACATCATAGTATTTTGGTACTTTAAACATTGTAGATACTTGAAAAATGATGCCAACTATTGTTGAAAACATTGTTTAACTTTGAAAATTTTTTTGAACATTGGCATTGCCATAAAAGTTTAAATTCTTTGGGTGTATAACATAATATTAAGATTTTATCTTAGAAGCTTCAGGGTGGTTTCCTCAAGTAGTAATCAAAATGATATTCAAGATATTCTGGTGTGAATTAGACATTCTCTTGAATTTAAAATCCTTGAATTGTAATTATAAGGTTGTACCTTTTAAATTTAATTAAAATATTTTAAAGACACTTTTTTATCAATATATTTTAGATTTATATAAAGGTGGCAAAGATAGTACAGAAAGTTCCCATCTACCCCATATCTATTTTCCCATTATTTAACATTTTACTTTAGTATGGTCCATATGTCAAGATTAATGGATCAATATTGATACATTATTATTAATTAGAATCCATACTTTATTGGTACTTCCTTAGGTTTTACCTAGTGTCCTTTTTCTGTTCCAGGATCCCATCAGAATAGCACATTGTATTTAGCTGTTATGTCTTCCTAGGCTTCTCTTGACTGTAACAGTTTCTCAGACTTTCCTCACTTTATATGACTTTGACAGCTTTGAGGAATCAGATATTTTGTAGAATGTCAATCAGGATTTGTTTGATGTTTTTCTCATGAACCTGGAATTAAAGGATTTAGGGGAAGAAGACAATAGAGATTAAGTTCCATTCTCACCGTATCATAACAAGCATGTAAATTATTAACTGACATCATTGCTGATGTTAAGTTGTCATCTGGCTGGATGGTGTTTGCTGGGTTTCTTCACTGTAAACTTCTTTACACCCTCTTTCTGTACAGTACTCTTTGGAACGAAGTCAGTATGTTTGGGCTACAGTTAGGAGGTGAGAGTTATGCTCAGCCTCCTTGAGGATACAGTAGCTACCTAAAATATTTGAAATTCTTCTGAAGGGGAGATTTGTCTATTCTCACCTATTTGTTTATTTATTTTTATGTCAGTATAAATTCATAAATATTTATTTTATA
The DNA here is from genome assembly GCA_004024625.1 of Mellivora capensis. Classification (NCBI taxonomy): domain Eukaryota; kingdom Metazoa; phylum Chordata; class Mammalia; order Carnivora; family Mustelidae; genus Mellivora; species Mellivora capensis. The sequence goes on along the minus strand of PISX010007009.1, from coordinate 84,542 downwards.
TTTTGGGTTATAATCCAAAATTCTATTTGTTGTTCAAATTGTTCCAGCTTTGCACTTTTTCAGTTGGCTTTTATGCTACTGTGACATACCCCATCATTGTTTTGTTGTTGTTATTGTTGCTTTGTTATTTTTTTAAACATTTTTTTAAAGATTTATTTATTTATTTGAGAGAGACCAGGGGAGCATGTGCATGTGTGTGGGGAGGGTCAGAGGAAGAGGGAAAGAGAAACTCTCAAACAGACTCTCTACTGAGTGCAGAGCCCCCTGCAGGGCTCAATTCCACCACAGAAGATCACAGCCTAGGCTGAAATCAAGACTTGGATGCTTAACCAACTTACCCACTTAGGTGTCCCCTTTTGTTTTAGTTTTTACACTGCAGTATACTCCATGCTCACTCCATGCCCTCAGTCCTAGACTTAGCCATTTTCTTCAAGACGTCCTGATTTCTTTTATTGGAGAATGATATTAGAAACTAAGGTCTGGGGACTAGGCCTAAACCATGGGAGGAATGAGGTTGGCTCTGAAGCATAAAATGCACTTTAGAATGAGTTTCTCTTGAGGCAAAAGTACATATTTGGTGCCAGACACTGTTCTGGATGAAGCAGTGAAGGAACAAAATCTCATTTCTCATAAATCTTACATTGTAATGAAGGGAGACAGAAAATAAACAAATGAAATAATATAATTCAATTGGAGAAAAATGCTAAAGAAAAAAAGAAAAAGGATAGAGAGTAGCAGTGTAGGAAAGGATGTTTTAAATTGGATGATAAGAGAATAATTAGTCTTAAAAGCTGAAGGAAACCTGGTATTCAAAAATTAGGAGAAAGTGTGTTCTAGGCAAAGGACAAGGCTTGTGCAAAAGCACTGAGAAGAAAGTGCTTGGTGTATGCAAGCAGCAGCGAGGAGGCCAGAGTAACTGTTCCAAGAAAAGAGGGAATGTGATTGAGTGAATGAAATCTGTGAGGAAAAATGTAGATCATACAAAACAGGGCTTATAGCCCACGTTTGACCCACCAATCTTTATATATGGCTTCCCATGCATGGTTTTTATAATTTTAAATGAAATAAAATATCAAAAATAAAATAATATTTTATGATGCTTGGAAATTATGTGAAATTCAAATGTCAGTGTCCATAAATAAAGTTTTATTGGAATACAGCCACAGTCTTCTGTTTTGGCCTTATCTGTGGCTATTTTCATACTACTACAGAAGTTTGGTAATTACTACAGAAACTATGTAATGTCTAGCCTTTATTAAAAAAAGTTTTCCAATTCCTGATATAGAACTTTATAGGCAGTAGTAAGAATTTAAAATTTTATGCTGAAGGGGATGGGGAGCTACTGAGGATTTTAGAAGAGAGGATTAACAAGATTTAGCTTGTTTTCAAATCAAGTAAGTTAATAGAATCAATAAATTTCCTAAATGAAGAGAACAACAAAGGTATTTTTTTGTTGTTAGTGAGGTGCCTTTGGGATCACACCAAAAGGTGCATGCTGGTTGCTAGGCTGAATGGAGGGTTGAAACTTCGAGCCCATCCCCCTGACTTCCATGAAAGAGAAGACATTGGAGGCTGGAGGGAATTGATAGCCAATGGCCAATGACTTAATCAATCATAGCTAATTAATGAAGCCCCCCCCAAGCCCCAAAAGGATGGGGTTTGGAGAACTTTTGGGTTGATGAATGTGTGGAGATTTGGGGAAAGTAGCCCTCACAGAGGGCATGAAGTTCCACACCTTTTCCACATATTTCACCCTATGCATCGCTTTCATCTGGCTGTTTCTGAGTTATATCCTTTTATAATAAAGTGGTGCTAAAGAACATTTAAGTGAGTAAATTTGAAGATTTAATTGGCTTTATTAAGTGATTCATGAATCAGCTGTATCTCATCTAGCAAGTAGAGGGGAGCTCTGGAATAAAAGAAAGTTTTTTATAGGAAGGAGGGTGAGGCAAGGAAGTTATTAGTAGAAAGAAAATAAGGGATCATCCAGGCAAGGCCATCTCTCCTTAGGTAGAAGGGCATGAGGTCTTATTAGGTGCATTACCTTGTCTTCCTCTGAGAAGTTAAGAGGGTCCATGTGACAGACTACCTCATTGTTGCTTATCAGAAAATTCCTGATTGACAGATGAAGACTTGGATTTCTTTGGGGGTTTGAAACTGCAATTAGGTTAGGTCTTAATCCCTGATCTGGTGACTTAGCTCAGTCCAAGTGATGCTGTTTTAGCCTGTAGTTTTCTTTTCAGTGCTGGTAATCTAGTAGGTAAAATATTTCTGTGAGATCTGTGAGCCCCTCCAGCAGATCAGTCAGATTCGGGGTGTGGATTATTGGAACCTCCAATCCACAGCCTGTTAGTCAGAAGCATGGGTGACAACCTGGGCTTGTTATTGGCATGTGAAGGGGGGGTGGGAAGAAATCCTGTAGGACTGCGCCCTTCATCTGTGGAATCTGATGCCATCACTGGGAGCTAGTAACTGAACTGAGTTGAATTGTATGACAGCTGGTGTCTGAGAATTGCTTCATGATATAGAGAAAACCTCCCAACATATTGGAATTGGTGACCAGAAAAATAACGGGTGACACTTTTGGCCAGAGAGCCTTATACTTAGGATTGCCCCTTTTAGTTCCATTTTTCCTATTTCTATATACTATAATAAATTTGTTCCTATGTATAATTCTATAAAATTTAAGATGAATAAAATATATCATTTTCTTACAGAACCCTAAATGAGATAATGTAACTATTGGGCTGTGATTGAAAAAAAGAAAACACCAAAACCATGAAAATCCAATTCATTTATTTACAATATAATATTTAGTTTGAGGTTATAAATCTACAAGGTCTTGGCAGGAGCTTCTAAGGAGGCTAAAAAGGATTCAGGTTTGGGAAGGTTAAAGAAGGAACACTCAGAACATTGCTAAACTGAGAAACAAAGTATTCACTTCGCATGCCTGGAGACTGCAGGGAGGGGACCCTCCAGAAAGCAGAAAAGATGACTTTAGAATCCAGGCAAACAATCCTTGATTCATCCCTATCTTGCCAACCAAAATAGATTTGATTGTTAAGTGTTGTTTTTTTTTTTGTTGGACTCAACATGGAAAAGTTTGTGTTGTAAAACAAACACTGAAAGCCCTTCCAGGCTTTCAGCAGTAGACAGTTCAGTTGGCCTAAGCACTTTGGTTCCTTCCTCGCTGTGCTTTCATCTAAGACATTGTGCAAGAATTTGAGGCCTTGATGGAAAGGTTAGAGCAAAAGGTTAGAGCCAAAAGTTAGAGTTGAGTTCACTGAAAATGAGGAACCCATGCTGCCATTGAGATGGTTAGCGCTTCTGAAATGTGCATTCAGGTCTCTCTCCAAGGCATTTTCTCAGGTCTCTCTCTGAGAAAATATTTTACTGTTTGCTTCTCTTACCCATGTCCAATTTTTTTTCCTCAATATAGATTTTGATATATACCTTAAGGATTGATGAAAAGAGATTGATGTTAGAATTTAAGACCATGTTAAATATAGAAAATAAGTGACATGAATAATAGCTACAGTCAATTTCTTGTCAAGAAAGAATAGTTGCTTGTATAGGTAAGAGATTCCTGTCCTATTTGCATATGTCAAATGGAATAAAATGCTTAGAATTCATATAACTTCTCAATTTCTACCTTCAGTAGTGAAATAAGAAGTCAGTTAAAATATGCACTACATAAATAATTCTGAGTACATGTTACGGAGGCAGGCATTCTTTAGCACTCTGGAGAGGTAGGTATAATTCTGAAACACAAATTCTGAGCATGATACTTGCAATGTGTCACAATAATCAGAGGTAGGTGAAACTATAAGTAACACATAATACACTAAGGATTCTAATACTTGTTGTTGGGGAAAGATGAGGGGGGTCAGTTGGAACAAATCAAATGAAAGTAAAATTCTACAACATCAGAAGCCATGCAGGAAATATTAAAATATGAAATAAATATGAGGACCATAAGAGAACTTTGGGGTAAGAGCAAATGAAGTTCAACAAATTTTGAAGTATTTCTTTAGAAATTTCCAAGAAACTTGATATATAGTAGTTGAAATAAATCTTTTACTTTGGCATGTGGCTTCAATGGAGGCTGAATACTTGTTTAAAAAACTGTGGTGGCCACTGGTTAGATTACACGTACTCTGCTCTATTCATTTCATTTGGAAGCTGATGGATTTAGCTGTGGATTCTGAAAATATTGAAAAATTATAATCTGGTTTTTCAACATTATAATCTCAAGCACTGTTCATGATAATTTTTAAGAAGATGTATTCTGAATGATTTCCTGAAGTTAGGAAAAATATAGATGTCATAGATATTATTTTATTGATTATTGTCCATCTAAAATTTATGCAATAGAAAGCCAATTGAATTCATTGATAGAGGTGGTACTGGAAATTATATGGTGCGCAATTTTAAGGTGATTTTTTAAAAATATTTTTTGTAAGACTAATATAAAATGGGGCATTAGATTGTGATCAAGGAAAATCTTATTTGCTTGGTTTATATAGTTTCTTTCCTCATATCACAGACTAGGAATAAAAAAAAATGGTCTTTTATAGGAAAATCCAAAAGGCTATAAACTGAAAGGACTCAAAATTATTTTTCTTCAATTTAAAGAAGCTACATAATTCTACAGATAACACAAACAAACAAATGAAACAAACAAACAAACAAATAAAAACTATCACAATCCATACCAAGTAAGCCCTGTGATAAAAGAGTCAACCAGGATGTAAGGAGGTAAGTTCTAGTCCTATCTTGCTATGAGAACTTCATCAAGCTACTTCCTTTTGTAGTTGTTTATCTATCTCTTAGTTAACTGGATGCTCTCCAAATATTTTCTATTTCAAAATTAAGCCATTCCATTTAAAGCTTTATGTTCAATTAGAACTGAAATTTTCTATGGAGTATGGACAAGTCTAAAAAGGACATAAACTGGGGAAAGTCTCATTTTAAATAAACCACTATGAAAGTAGATAGCTTCAAACAGGAATGAAGTACTGACCCATGATAAAATATGTATGAATCTTGCAAACATTAAAGACTGATTAAAGAAGCCAGTTGCAAGTGACCACATAATGTATGATTTCACTTATATGAAACATCCAAAAATGGCAAATCTATATAGTCATAAATTATATTAGTTGACTGGAGCTAGGCAGATGGAGAAGGAAGGGCGAGTGTCTACTACGGGGTATGATGTGATTTTGGAGGGGCAGGAAGATGAAAATGTTTTACAATTTGGCTGGCTGATGGTTGCACAAATCTATAAATACACTGAAAACTATTGAATTGTCTATTTTACATAGGTGACTTGCATGGCATGTGAAATATATATCTTTAAAAAAAAAAGTTTGCTTCAGCCATGAATAAAACAGACCCAAAGTAAGATAAGTCCAACATAATATAAGCACCATGAATGCAGGGATTTCCCTCTTTTGTTCACTGCTGAATTCTCAGCACCAAAAAAACTGTGCCTATTTGTTGACTGAAGTCTTATATTAAAAACAGAAAAGCAGATAACTTCACCCTTGCAATAATTTTCGGACTTCCATATTTTTACTAGCGTTTTCTTCTCCACATGTTAGCAATGCAAACGAATCATCTTTATTTCTAGTTTTGCTATACCAGGGCTTTGGTTTCCTGTAGACAGCAATCCAGATCTATGGCTATTATTGACAGCCAAGGTTGGAGATGTAACTGAAGGAAGGGGAGGCCTTTAAGCATCTGAAGCAACTCCGTACCACTTGTCTTTAAGGGGGCACAACACCTGGTCTGGGAAGCCTAACTGGTGTAGTGTCTTAGAAGCTTTTGCTAAATCTGGAGAGAAAGCTGTCTATTTCCCATTTTTAATTCTATAGCGTTTTGTTTTACCAAATATGGAAAATTTACTTGCTTCCTGTGTGAGGCTTATATCTCTAGTTCCGGCATATGAGTTTTCTCTCAGTGGTTTGCCAGGAAAATAGTTAAGAGAGGAGAATCATATCTCAAAAGATCTTAATCCTGTGGAGGCTGTCTTTAAAAAATTATTTCATTAAAAAATTATATTCCTGGGTCATCTGGATAATTCAGTTAGTTAAGTGTCTGTCTTAGGCTCAGGTCATGATCCTCAGGTCCCAGAATGGAGCCATATGTCTAGTTCCCTGCTCAGAGGGGAATCTGCTTCTCCCTTTCCTTCTGCCCCTCCTCCCGCTCATTCTCTCTCTCTCTATCTCTCATTTTCTCTATCTTTCAAAGAAAATCTCAAGAACAATTATATTCCTATCATTACAGATGCTAATTTACTAGCAAGTTTTGTTTATTTTAACTGGACAAGGTGTCTTTATTTTTTTTTCTTGATTCTCTTTTTTTTTTCATTTTTTTCCTTTCCTCTTATGTTTAATTTAATAAACTATATGCTACCTTGGTTTTTGATATACAGGTTCCTATTTGGCTCAACAGTGGATTTTCATGCTCTTCATGTCCTAGAAGACTTCCCAATTTCAATAAAGTGGATTCTTCACTAATTTCTATTTTCCCTACACAAAATTAACATAACTATCTAAAGTTTACTTCGACATATAGCTGACCAATTATTATTCTTTATCAAAAATCAAAATCCAGTTTGTTTGGCAACTAGGTACAAATAATTTATGAACCTAGCCTCATAGTTAGTAAAACTTTGAACATAAATTCAGTAAACAAAAAGCTTTGTTAGTAAAAGAGCAATGATGAATTAATCCATTAACACTTCAACAATCCAGGGTTGTATACTATTAGCTCTATGGAATATTACAGAGTAATTGGAGGTTAAAGCCATTAAAGTAACTAAGTAGGTACATACTGGATATTGCTTTTGAAAAGAAAGGTGGAAGATAGATTTTGACAAGTACATTTTGGCAATATAAGAATGTATTTCATTTTTTTTTTACATCCCAGATTTTATTAACATATAGTGTATCAATTGTTTCAGGGGTACAGGTCTATGAATCATCAGTCCTACACAATTCACAGCACTCAGCATAGCACATGCCCTCCCCAATGTCCATAATCCAGCCACCCTATCACTCCCACCCCCTTCTCCTCTAGCAACCCTCAGTTTGTTTCCTGAGATTAAGAGTCTCTTATGGTTTGTCTCCCTTCCCAGTCCCATCTTGTTTCATTTTTTCCTCTCTTACCCCACAAACCCCCTCACTCATTCCTCATATCAGAGAGATTGTATGATAGTTCTCTTTCTCTGATTGACTTATTTCACTTGCACAATACCCTCTAGTTCCATCCATGTCATTGCAAATGGCAAGACTTCGGTCTTTTTGATGGCTCATAGTATTCCATTATAAATATATATACTGCATTTTCTTTATCCATTGATCTATTGGTGGACATCTAGGCTCTTTCCATAGTTTGGCAATTGTGGACATTGCTGCTATAAACATTCATGTGCATGTGCCCCTTCAGATCACTACATTTGTATCTTTAGGGTAGATACCCAGTAATGTGATTGCTGGGTCATAGCGTAGCTCTATTTTCAACTTTTTGAGGAACCTCCATGCTGTTTTCCAAGTTGGCTGCACCAACTTGCATTCCCACCAACAATGTAAGAGGGTTCCCCTTTCTCTACATCCTCACCAACACCTGTTGTTTCCTGACTGGTTAATTTAGCCATTCTGACTGGTGTAAGGTGGCATCTCACTGTGGTTTTGATTTCTATCTCTCTGATGTCGAGTGATGTTGAGCACTTTTTCATGTGTCTGTTGGCCATTTGGATATCTTCTTCACGGAAATGTCTCTTCCTGTCTTCTGCCCATTTCTTGACTAGATTATTTGTTCTTTGGATGTTTAGTTTGATATGTTCTTTGTAGTATATGTTACAGACCTCTTGTCCTGAGCTGCTTTCAGGATTTTCTCTTTGTGTCTGAGATGTGTAAGTTTTGCTATTAGATGACAGAGTGTTGACCTATTTTTATCGATTTTGAGAGGGATTCTCTATGCCTCTTGGATTTTGATGCTTGTTCCCATTGCCACATTAGGGAAATTCTCTGCTGTACTTTGCTACAATATACCTTCTGCCTTTCTCTCTCTTTCTTCATCTTCTGAGATCCCAATTATTTTAATATTGTTTCATCTTATGGTATCATTTATCTCTTGAATTCTCCCCTCATGGTCCAGTAGTTGTTTATCTCTCTTTTCTAAGCTTCTTTATTTTCCATAATTTGGTCTTCTATATCACTAATTTTCTCTTATGCCTCATTTATCCTACTAGTAAGAGCCTCCATTTTTTTATTGCACCTCATTAACAGCTTCTTTTATTTCAACTTGGTTAGATTTTAGTTCTTTTATTTCTCCAGAAAGGGATTCTCTAGTATCTTCTATGTTTTTTTCCAAGCCCAGCTAGCATGTTTATAATAATCATTCTGAACTCTAGTTCTAACATCTTACTAATGTCCCGTATTGATTAGGTCCCTAGCCATAGGTACTGCCTCTTCTTCTTTTTCTTCTTTTTTTTTTTTAGGTGAGTTTTTCCACCTTGTCATTTTATCTAGAGAAGAATAGATGAATTAGAAAACAAAATACTAAAAATGTAGCAATTACCACAGAAAAATATACACTAACCAAATCAGAAGAGACTGAAAACTGGGAGGAGAAGAAAGGGAAAAATATGGATAGATATAGATGATTACACTGTTGAATAGAACAGAGCCACACACTTGATTTTGAGTGTATTTTGGTCTGTTAGAAGAAACTGCCTCCCAAAATTTTAAAGAAAGAATAACTTATATATATACAAAAATAGGCATAAACACAGTGGAGGGATGGAATATGACTGTAAAGATGAAAATTAAAAAAGATTTTAAAAAAGGAATTGATGAGAAGTTGGTTGAAAAAAAGAAAAAAAAAAGGAGAGAATATGATCAGGCTAGAGACTAGAACAAAGCCATACACTACATTTAAGGTATATTTTGATCAGTTAGAAGAAACTGTACTCCAAAATTTTAAATAAAGAAAAACTATATGTATACAAAAAATAAGGTCAAATACAATGAAGGGGTAGAATATGACTATAATAATGAAAATTTAAAAAGATTTTTTAAAAGGTATTGATAAGATAGAAAGAGAAAAAATTTAAAAATAGAATGAGAAAAAAATAAAATTAAAAAAATTTAACTTTGAAAGACTAAAGAATCATGGGGAAAAAGCCATGAATTCTATATGCTGTATTTCTGTACCTCTGAAGTTTTGCAGTTCTCATCAATCTGGTGAAGTTGGTCTTGGCTGGATGTTCTTGTTGATCTTTTGGGGTAGGGGCAGTGATTCGCAAATGTCTTTGCTGGAGGTGGAATTGCACTGCCCTTGCCAGGGGCCAGGCTGAGTAATCTGCTCAGTTTTGCTCTTGGTAGCTTTTGTTCCCTGAACATTTTCTGTACAGCTCTGGAGGAGGAGAATGAAGATGGTGGCCTCTGAATCTCCATCTCTAGAGGAGCCAAGAGCTCAGGGTCCCACTCCTCAATACACCCTCAGAGAAAAGCAGTCAATCCCTCCTGTCTCCTTGGTCTCCCTCTGCACTCCATGCTCACCTGGCTTGTGACTGAGTGTTTTTGTCTCTGGCACACAGGCCTGTTTGGAGTCTCCAAACCCAGAAGATTCCTGCAGCATGCTCCCACACCACTCCTCCTGGAGGAGGAAGGTAAGTCTCCCCAGATCTACCACTTATGGGGTCCCTGCTTGAAGAGTAGTGGCCCACCTGTGCCAGCGATCACAATTTATGGCAACTCCGAGCTGAGAGCCCACTCCTCAGCTCCATCTCTGTAGCCCGCTTCCCTGCTCTGATACCTGGGAGCTCTGCCACACTCAATCACCAGCAGTCTTTGTGTGACTGACCCCGAGAGACCTGAAACTGCATTGTCTCCATGAGGGCTTCACACCCACGCACACACACCCCAGCCTCTGGAGCGACATCCATCAGTGGAGCAGACTTCTAAAAGTTCCAATTTTGTGCTCCATGGCTCTATTGTTTGCCAGGAGCTGACTCCTCCCCCTGCAGTCTGTCTTTCCATATATCGCCTCTGATTCACTTCTCTGCAAGTCCTACCTTCCAGAAGGTGGTTGCTTTTCTTTTCATAGAATTGTTACTATTCTTCTCTTTGATCTCCTGTTGATTTTGTAGGTGTTCAGAATGATTTGATAACTAGCTGAATTCCTGGGACCCAAAGAAATTTAGGTCTCCTACTCCTCTGCCATCTTGCTCCTCCCTCTCCATTTTTAATTAAATAAAGTATTAGTAATTTTGCTTCTAAATTATTTCTAAATTATTAAACTAAATGTGAATGAAAAAGATACATAAAATAATTTAGAGAGAAAAATAAAATATATAATACCCAATCTACAAGTGAGGACTAAAAGTAGACTCATGTACATGTAATTTTAGGCCAGTTTATTCAAATCAATTCTGGTTATCTGTTTTATGGGACTGTTTAAAGTATTTCAAAACATTAAGTGCCTTAGAAAATTCTTTTCTTTATTTTAGTATTTTACCCTAAATGATATGCTGTTCTAAAAGGGAAGCACATTGCTCTTTTTCTTTTTTTTTTTTCATTTTTCTGATTTGTATTAAATACAATGAAAAGTTATTCCAAAAATAAAGCACTTTTCCTTATAAACCCAAGTGAATGAGAAAAATCTCTTCGTGAGATTTACTATTTTAACTATAGACTATAGCACAATTTCAGTGGCTAACCTGATGACAAGCAAAACTTATATAGAAATTTCTGGGATGTTCCTTCTATGACTACTTTCCATGGATTTTTTTTTCCCCCTGGCTGAAAGCAGTTCAGGTATATATTGATTAAATCTTGTGTTCTCTTGTCCCACCTGACATTTTATAGAAGAGTCTGCATTGTCATCAGAGTATTGAGCCATCAATGACAAGGTCTTGTGTTTTTGGCTAACCACATCACAATGATCACATAGATTGAAGATTAAAAACATAACCCTGCTGGTTTAAATATTCTGGTAGGGGTTGAATATGTTATAGCAGAAAACAATCAGCATATTCAGGCAGTTGACTAATGTCAATCAATAGGGAAACGCTAGTTTTACATTTACATTTACATTTACAAAACTGAAGAAAAATAATTTTTAGATTCATTTCATAACTGGAAGCCTGTATCCCCTTTTCCCCTTCACTTATTTTACCCATAACCCCTCCCCCCTGCAACCATCAGTTTGTTCTAAAAGTGGAGAAATATTTTAAGTAACTCATGTCTTAAGGTCCCCTCTTTTTTCTTAAATGTCCCTTTTAAACATCAGAATTTAAATCTCTCAGTTTAGAATCTAATCTTCATTGTATGGGGGATGTGGTAAAGTGAAATGTATATCAGTGTAAAGTGAAATGTATACCAGTTTTAGGTTAGGAGAAACCCAGGTTTAAATTCTAATGCTGCTACATTTTGGCTTAGTTTCTTGATTATAAGATAAAAATCTATGTATCTACCTCATTTTGGTGAAAGAACTCAATGAAATAATATATGTAAAATACTGTAGTATATGTTCTAGACATGCAATGCCAGGCATCATGATGTAGGTATGATTGTGGTTATTTGATATGACCAAATTTATAAACCACTGTTACCAAGATCAAAAGCAAGCCCTGCAAGTTATTGATTCCAAAAACTATTTTCCTAAATCCTAAATGCCTGTATACCACCTTTTGTATTTTAAAATGAGTGGAATAAATTAATGAATAAATGACACAATTCTACATTTTATAGTTTCTTTCTGTTTTTGTAATACTAAAATGTTTACTAAACACTTGGATATCTGCTGAAATTGCCATTTGTTTTTGTAACAAATTCTTCACTAAAACTATTGCCATCCAGAAGCACAGGAAATTTTAGTCCAGTTTCAACTACCACTGTGTTGGCAAGGATTTCAGGTGAACTATGAATGCTCACAAACTCATAATTAACAGGAAATGTACTTTATGAACCAAAGTAAAATGCAAGTTCCTATTTCCAAAATACTGAAATCTGAAATCCACAGAACCACTGCATATAATTAAAACACAGCTCTCAGTTTAATGAGGACTTTTCCAATTGCCAAGAGATACAACATAAAATAGAAAGGACCCCAGTGTCTTTGAGTCTCTGCTTCAGTATAGGGAAATGGCAGAGATGCAGAGCTGCTATGTAAGTCTTGTAAGCAGCTATATAAGTAAAGAAGTCTTTGTAAAGAAGACTTGCTCTACTATTTCACAAGTTTATGGAAAAACACTGTACTATAAAAACAAATTGTTCATAAAATCGATCTCAGAGGGTGCCTGGGTGGCTCAGTGGGTTAAAGCCTCTGCCTTCGGATCAGGTCATGATCCCAGGGTCCTGGGATCGAGCCCTGTATCAGGCTCTCTGCTCAGCAGGGAGCCTGCTTCCTCCTCTCTCTCTGCCTGCTTCTCTGCCTACTTGTGATCTCCGTCTGTCAAATAAATAAATAAAATCTTTTAAAAAATTGATCTCATACACTGAGATAAATCTATGATGTGATCTAAATCAGATCCCTTGAACATGGTTTTAGCCTAGTTCTATGTGGCATCCTGGGTGGGGACAAGGGAGAGCAGGGAGGGGAAAGGCAGAAGTTATCACTTTTTGTAGGAAGGCTGGGAAAATACTCTATACACCAGTTTATAAGCAGCACACAGTTCTGCTGTTTTTGCTGTCTTTGATCTGCAGCCATAATACCTAGTATACCAAATATCTATAGGAAAATAATATGTCACTATTAGTTGAAAGAAATTTAAGTTAAAAAAATCAATCAATCAAAAAAATCAATCGCACTATTTGGTGGGTAGGAAAAGCACTTATTTAACAAACTGTATTATTTTTCACTCAGATATTCTCGTGTGTACTGTAAGCAGTGTGGCCCACAGATCAGAAGCAGCCTCTAGGAGTTTCTTAGAAATGTAGAATCTCCAGTCCCACCTCAGAGCAACTGAAATAGAATCAGTTCAAAAAGTACTAAGAGACAGAATTTTAAAGCTATTGTGAGGGTAGGAATCCTGACTGCTGTAGTTGTTAGTATCCATCCAATTTAGACTTTGATGAACCTGAAATGGTTCATTCACTGTTTTCCTTTTTTAATTTGCACTTTTGTCATTGTTTTCTTTTTAAAAATCTCATTCTATAATGAGATATTACTTATAAACCACAAAGTGAACAAATTCTAATTGTACAACCCAATATATATCCACACAAATCACTACATTTCTATCTCTTCCACATTTATTAACTTTTAATTAGTCAATTAACTTTTCTCTTTTTCTACTCTTGCATCCCTTATGGCTAGGAGGACATTACATAATCCTAAAGACTGCTACTTTCTTTAAATTTTAGTTTCAACTTCACTTGGATCTCCAGTATTGCATGATAATTCTTGCCTTCATCCTTATTTAGCTTAATTTTCTATTTTCTCAACAGGTATTTCAAACCTTTGTCACCATCCTCAGAACTTTTTTATTTCTATTTTCTTTTTTTACTTCTTTTTTGATTTTGTGGATGATCTTTTCATTTTTTCATTAATAGAGGGAATCCAGTAAGAACTTTATTTCCTCCTCCTCACCTCCTTACTTGTTTCTAACATTTAGAAGCAGTATCCATATCCATTCTCTACTCCCCACTCTACTTGTGTCCATAGCTGTTCCTCATTCCCTTCTATCTTCCCTGTGATTCATGGTGATTCATGATTTGGCTTCATCACTTATTCATTTTCTGCCATTTAATAAATGTATACATATGTTTATAAGTGCACGGGTGTGTGTGTGTGTGTGTGTGTGTAATTGAGTTCCCCTAGTTAAAAAGAAAACAGTTTTCTCTTGACTCTGTCATCCTCCAGTTTCTATACCACATTTTTCTCTCCTTTCATGGTCAACCTTTTTGAGCCCTCTGACTTATCTTATTGTTTCCTCACAGCATCTCTTGCTTACTTTTCCTCAGCTATAGGTGCACTTCTCCATTCCTGTTTTTTTTGTTTTTGATTTGGTTTTGCTTTTGTGTTTTAAAGTAGGTGTCCTGTGCAACATGGGGCTTGAACTCACAGCCTCATGACCAAGAGTTGCATGCTCTACTGACTGAGCCAACCAGCCGCCCCTCCTCCATTCCTGTACTGAAATAACTCCTGCCAATATTATCAGTGACGTTGGTCAAATTCAGTAGATACCATTTTTGTTGTTGTTGTTTCATCACTTAATTTCTGAGTTTCCTCAACAGTTTCTTCCCTTGCCTACAGTTATAATTTGTTTCTCATGCTTCAAAAACTAAGCTGTGCTTTTTCCATCTGTGAGAAATATGGTAAGTACATTTTATATTCTATAAATGCTAGTGCATATCACATCGGTACTTTTGCATTTATGTAGTTCTTTTTGTCCCCAGCTTGCATTATCCCCTCAAAATAAAGTTTCTCAAATATATGTTCATTCCTTTCTTCCTTACCCTATCAATATGGTTTGGTTCATTAAAAATTTGTGAATGACTACATCAACACTGTGGTACGGAATTTAAATGTAACTTGCTATGCAGATAACAGATGCATAATTATGATTATTCTAATATGGTTCTGATACTGATTTCCCATCTTCCATCTTCCCCTCCAAGAAAGTGCTCAAAATTCTTTGCCATATACTGTGATGAAATTCCTCTCTTCTTGTATTGCTTGTATTTTTCTTCAGATTCTCTTCTGTATGTAGCATATGTCCTTGTTATGATTACCTGCAGAGGTGTAGTTACCTTCTTCTATTTGGGCTATCATTCTTTTATTCTCTTTCTTCCAAGTTTTTATTTAAGTTCCAGTTAGTTAGCCAGTGTAATATTAGCTTCAGGTGTAGAATTTAGTGATTCATCACTTAGACAGGTTGGGCTATCATTCTTCATTGAAAATTTTAGTATTTGTAAGTCGTCAAAATTATTTTTAGTTAGACATTTTATTTAAAAGTAGCAAACTCATCTTGGAAAAAGAAAGAGGAAAGAGTAGTCCCTGGATGCCTAATGTTCCCTAAACAGAACTCAGAGATACTAACTTTAAAATATTGAAAATAAAAGGATAAAAAAAGTTATCCATGCACACCAACCAAATGAAAATTGTTATAGTTATACAAAGAATGCAATATGATTATTAAAAATACTAGGACAATTCATAATGATAAGAAAATCTATTTACTATAATGATATAACAATATAAATATTTATGCATCTAATTATAACTTCAGCTATGTAAAAAAGTAGAACTAGAAAGAGAAATAAAGAAATCTACAATTAAGTTTAGAAATTTTGAAGCATCTTTTTGTAACTGATAAGTGAAGTAGGTACAAAATTAATAGGAATATTGAATACTTCAATAACATTCAAATAATTTTTAGTATGTTTCATCAAATTTTTATACACAGTGCATATTTATAACTCCTAAGAAACAAGAAGAAGAAGAAAAAGAAACCCTTCCCAACTATTTTTCTAAGTCAGCATTACTTTGGTATCAAAACTTGAACTATTAAAAGATAGATTATTTATCTCTTTCATAAATTTAGATATAAAAATCCTAAGTAATAGCAAACTCAGTATGATAAAAAGGATAATACATTACAAATATATACAGTTTATTCTAAAAATCAATGTTTACCACATTAATAAATAAAAATGTGATTATCTTAGGAACAGAAAAATCATTTAATATGATTCAATACTTTTTCATAATAAAAGTTCTTAGCTATCTAGGAATTAGAAGGGAATGCTCTTTAGTATGTAAAAGGGCTACATAAATTTATTCAATACTTTTAAGCTTTTTTTACACTTTCACAAAAGTGCTAGATAAATATCATATTTAATGTTTAAATTTTGATTCATATCTCTGAAATCAGAAGCTAGATATAGATACTAGCTACTACCACTTTTATTCAACTTTGTATTGACAGTCCTAACTAGTGAAGTTAGGCAAGAAAAAGGAGTAGGAAAACTATAGAAATAGGAAAAAAATTAAACTTCTGTTTTTTATTTTAGTTGATGACTTTGTTGTATTTATAGAAAAAATAATTTAAATCTATGTATAAACTATTAGAATTAGTGTCCAAACCTAAGAAAATTACTGGACTACAAAACTCTATACAAAAGATCAATGGTACTTCTATACATTGAGAGCAACTATTGAGAAAGCAAAAAATTTAAATATGTTTAATTTATAATAGTTTCATAAAATAACAAATACACAGAAATATTTCTAACAAAAGATGGGAGATTTTTATATGGAAAACTATATAGCCACTATTGAGATAAACTTAAAAGACCCACATATGTTAAAATTTACTGTGTTAATGATTGGAAGATTCAGTATTATGAAGAATGTGAATTCTACCAAAATTGATCTACAGATTCAATATAATCCCCATCAAAATTCTTACAAGTTGTTTTGTCAAAAAATGAGAAGGTGGCTTTAAAACATCTATACAAATGCAAAGACAATATTATAGAACAAAATTGGAAGACTTACAGATATACAGATATAATTCCAGAAATTAGGACATTGTGGTATTGGCACAAATACAGTAATAGAATAAAACAAAAAGGACATTAAACAATATCTGATTTAAGGTAAAGATAGCACCGATAAACAAGGTAGACATGTTGGTTTTTAAAAAAAAAATATTCTAGGTCAACTGGATGAATATATGGAATAAAATTAATCCTTACCACTCCTATACAGCCTACATAAAATCAGCTGATAGATTATGAGAAAATATCTTCAGGATTTCAGGAGTAGACAAAGATTTCTTAAATAAGAACAAAAAAACCTCTAAGCTTAAAAGATACATAAAATAATTTACTAAAATAAAATTTTAAAAATCTGTCAAAATCAAGCCCCAAAACAGTGGAAATTTTACACAGTACATGTAATCAATAGAGGACAAGTCTCCAGAATATATGTATATATATTTTTTTAAAGATTTTATTTATTTATTTGACAGACAGAGATCACAGGTGGGCAGAGAGGCAGGCAGAGAGAGAGAGGAAGCAGGATCCCCGCTGAGCAGAGAGCCCGATGCGGGGCTAGATCCCAGGACCCCTGGATCATGACCTGAGCCGAAGGCAGAGGCTTTAACCCACTGAGCCACCCAGGTGCCCCAAGTCTCTAGAATATATAGAGTTCCCCCAAATCAATAAAAACACTGATAGCGCAATGAAAAATAGGTAAAAGTATTGAGTACTTTACAAATGAAATTATCAAGAAGACCAATAAACATATCAAGGGTGTTCAGCCTCATAAGTCATCAGAGAAATTCAAATTACAATCACAGTGAGACACTAGTACACATCAGAATGGCTAAAATGGTTGAGTCTGACAAGTGTGAATGTTGATAAAGATGTGCTTGGGATGCCTGGGTGGCTCAGTTGGTTAAGTAGCTGCCTTCAGCTCAGGTCATGATCCCAGCGTCCTGGGATGGAGTCCCACATCGGGCTCCTTGCTCAGCAGGGAGCCTGCTTCTCCCTCTGCCTCTGCCTGCCACTCTGTCTGCCTGTGCTCGCTCTCTCTCTCTCCCTTTCTCTGACAAATAAATAAATAAATTAAAAAAAAAAGATGTGCTGTGACTAGAATATTCTATGATGTTGGGGTGTGAATTGGTGCAACCATTTGTGGAAACTTTCCAGACACCAGATGACTCAGCAATTCCAATCATGAGCAAATATCCAAAATAAATTCTTACATACATTCACCAGAGGATAAGTGCCAAAAATGTATTTCTTAAAATAGGATGAGACGCAAAATTTGTGGCTTCTGATGTACAATCCATGTGCAAATATCTTCAATTAAGAGTTTACATTTGATTCAATTCAAAAAGTCACACTGAAGGAAAAAAGTTCCTGTTAACTGTAAGAAATACAAAAAAGGCTTCAACTAGGCATCAAATGTCATTAAAAATCAGAATGTGCATATTGGCAACTATAGTTCCCCCTTGCCTAATATTTTTCATTTCCACCTCTAAATACTTTTAAACAAGCCTAATCCAGACCTTTAATAAGGATCACTGATCAGCACCACACGTGCCAAAAAGACATACTAATGGCTCTTTAAATACAAACCTATTTAAACCACTATTTAACAGACTAGTCAAACTGATTTCTCTGCAGTTCCCAGAGTATTATGACCAAGATTGTGCCTGTGAAAACAGTCTGTGTTGTAACCTCTCAGAAGAACACATCCTTTACCCGGGCCTCAAACTATTCCCACAAAGATCCAAGGAATGCAAGCTCCCAACTAAAAAATAAATCACAAAACCTTCTGCACAGGGAACTTGGCCTTGTAGAAACTGCTACCACAGCCACCAGAGAGACAGAGAGGGAGAGAAAGATTGAAAAAGGGAGATGCACAGTCCAGATTAAAGCCTGTTAAGTGACTTGTGAAGCTAGGTCATACGGCTGTACCCTATCTGGGAAAGCCAGGATGTTCCACTTCTCTAAAGAGAGGTGGTCTCTGATTTCTACCAAGACTTATGAGGTAAAGATTACTAAAATATTCTACATGTAGTAAAAAAAAATATGATATCCCTCCTGAATCTCCATTCTACCTCTCGGTTTACTGCTTTACCACATACAGGAGCCCTGGCAAATCATTACCAGGCCCCTTTTAACACATGGGGTAAT
Organism: Mellivora capensis; assembly: GCA_004024625.1. Taxonomy (NCBI): domain Eukaryota; kingdom Metazoa; phylum Chordata; class Mammalia; order Carnivora; family Mustelidae; genus Mellivora; species Mellivora capensis. The sequence continues at coordinate 65,874 of PISX010007009.1, read as the reverse complement.
GTGACACTTGCCTGTGAAGATGTTGGAAATCTGGCATACTCTTGGTTCGTCTCTCTTTTTGTCTGACTCTCATCCTTTAATTCTTCTCTTGCCCCCCTTTCCCCCAGTGGGTACGAGAATGAGGCCTAATATTTTATTTTATTGCTTAGTAGTTATATAACATTGCAATGTCACTTGGCATGAATCTTTTATATTTGATTGACTACTATGTCATTGGTGATAATGAATCTGAAGAAAATGAGCTGGTTAAATTTAACACACATAATAGAACCAACTTGAACTTTTTTTAGTTATATGTATAGGGAAATTTTTATCTCTCATAAAAAAATTGGAGACTGTTTAAAATACTCAAGATGTGTTTACTCATATCTCTATAAGTAAGTTTGAAACTTTAAAAGTTGTGAAGGGTGTGAAATAAAACCATGATATGTGGTTTTCTTTCCAACTAACCATTCATGATCCACTTTAAGTGTCACATTAGCCCTGTGAATTTCCCATGAAACTCAGGCTGATTTGGAGTTTTTTATTGTTGTGATTTTAGTTTAGTTTTGTCTTTTTAGTAAGTGACTAGAGCTTTGCCAGGCTCAGAATCAGATTCCAGGAGTCTATAATATTGTGTTATTTTTGAGGTGGGCTTTGGAGCAATTTTGTCTTCTACATTTGATCTAATGCATAAAAAGTTTAAAATCACCCCCTTTATAAGTTGCTTTTTTATGGTTTCAAAACACAACAAACATTCATAGTTTTTTTTTTTTAAGATTTTACTTATTTATTTGAGAGAGACAGAGACAGAGAGCAAGAGAGAACAAGAGAGAGCACAAGTGGGGAGAAAAGGGAGAAGCAGGTTCCCCACTGAGCAGGGACCCCCCCCCCCCCAGGGTGGGACTTGATCTCAGGACCCTGAGATCATGACCTGAGCCAAAGGTAGACACTTAACCAACTGAGCCACCCAGGCGCCCCACATATTTCTACATAATATCAGGCTTCATATGGAAGAAAATGCCTAGAAAGTCCTAAAAATATCAGAAGCCACAAATTGTACTCCTCCAAGATGAGATTCTATGTCCATATTAATGGATAGCTTTTATCTGGTATCTGACCTCCTCTATCTCTACCCATTTAGCTGCCATAGGTGCTACAAATAACAGAATTTGACAACAGCCTTTTACAATGAGTGCCCAAATAAGGTGGAAAAAAGTATAATAATACACAGTGAATGTGTGAATTCAGTTCTTCTATTGTAATTAACTACATGAAAAATATTCAACTATGGTAAATACAAGCAAATCCAAACATCTTCTTAGGTTTTTCTTTAAATTAGTTTATAGTTATCTGTTTTAACTAGTTTTTCATGAGACATTTATTTAGATGATATTTTTACTCTATTTTGGAATGTTATTAATACCAGACCTGCTTGTATGGAATGCAAGATTAATAACATTCCTGAAAGCATAGAAGAAACTTTTCATTCATATGTTATTGTTATAAGAGAAGCAGATGTTACAAAATTTCTGAACTTGCAATCCAGCTAATCATTTGCAACTTCCTCATCCAAAATTTCATTTGTTAGTATTTTTAATATTTTTTAATATTTTAGACCAGCAAATATAGCTGTAGTCTGAGAAGACATCATATGATGTCATCTGTAAAAATATAATTGCTATTTTCTGATTGTACCAAGCCAAACTGTGGGAACTTCCACTTTTTCTTCCTCTGGGAACAGAATTAGTGTTTTTATTATGACAAAGTAGAGAGAAGAAAACAAGGCTCATGGGTTTTCAAGGCTCATCGTTTATTTAATCTTTCAAAACACCTCTTACTTGGAACAGAAATTAAATAGTAACTCCTGAGAAAAGCATTGCATCAAGATAGAGAGACCATGGTGTTCTCCTGCTCCTTTGGTTAAGGATTATTTTCTGATCCAGTTGGAAGCTCTAGAGAGTGAGCTATGGTAGACTCATTAAGGAAGATTATAGCAATCCAACTTGGAAAATGGGATAGAACTTTATTGCCAGCTGGAGATGAAAGATATTTCTAGTTCTTACAGCAATCAAAGTTCAGAAACAGTAAAACAAACAAAAAAATGTACAACTGGTAGACTATTTTGCTGCTGGAAACTAGACAAAGTTCCCTTTTACTGGAGAGGCTACATTTTCTTAATAGTTTAGCAAATGGTTTTACCCTAACAATTGTTAACACATCACATTAGCCCAGGAAAATCTTGATCCAGCTGAAGTCCATCCATATTTCTGGACCCTGTTGGCCTGGGTAATAGTGAGGACTTCCATCACCAGAATAGCACTTACTCAGCTTAAATGCCCCTTTCTTTTTAATTTTACATAATCCACCCTGGTATTGTTTGTATGTTTATTATACTACTTTTTTTTTTCCTCAAGCTTCCATGTATAATATGGCATCATTTGCCCTCTTATCTTATCTGAATTCTTTGTCCTGAAATACCTCCTCACTTTATAAACTTCTTGAATATGAAGTTATCCTATTTGTACGTCCTTTTTTAAAAGCACTGAGCATGTTACTTTTACATAGCAAATACTGGTAAAAATTTATTGAATAAATGAAAAAAATATGCCTTCATGAATGAACAAATTAATAGGCAAACCTATTTAGGTGTGTTCTTTTGTACTAAGGTAGATTCAAAGACCCTATTAAAATGGATAAAATGTCCACCATGGTAGCATTTAATTACTACTTCAATGTACTTAGTCTTCATATGTTTGGTTTAAATGAAATTATCGACAGTAATGTTCCAGGAGAGTCACCTCATATAAGCTACCACGAAAAACAAATTTAAATGACAAATCATAAGATTTAACGAGCTAACTTGGTAAAGCACTTAAGAGTGCCTGACACATAGCAGTACTGGACAAAAGCTTATTAAATAAAATAGATCACTGACTGATCTCTGTGATCACTGAAGAAATAGCTTGCATATATTCTTGTGCACATAATCAAGAATCATAAACGAAAGACTCAAACACAGAAGTTGACACAGAGTAGGTTTTATATTATAAAAAGCAATTTTATTTTATGTTTAACAAATTTATGGTGAGATGAACTGATTTTGTGAAATTAGTTTTAAAAGCTTGAAATCTAAACCTGAAGCTTCTGCACTGACCTGAAATTTTATTTCCTTTTTCAACCTATTCTTTTTTTTTTTCCTCAGAGAAGCCATGGATTATAGTGGTTATTCAATAAATGTTCAAAGGAAGTAAGAATTAAGTCCTCCACCTATATGTATTCTTACTGAGAATCACTTCTCTTTTGAGCTCAACTTCCTATCCAACTTTATATTCTCTTGACTTCTACACCTTCTAGACCTTCTCCTGCACCAAAGCAATTCCTGACCCTTAATAAGCCATAAGGATTATTATTTCTTCCCTGCTCATTGTTTATCTTTATTGCCAGGTTCAGTTTACATCCATTAGATGAACTAACTAAGTAGGGGTTACCTTACCCTGGGCTGAGCTCCTGAAGACACTTAGAATCACAGGGAGCAGGAAAGGAAGTGGAAGGGGATGCCCATCAAGAACAGAATTGCACTCAAGGATAATTGCAAAGTACCAGGAAAGAAGAAGTGCTATACTGGTCAAGTTGAGAGATAATTGTAGGCCATAAACAAGAAACAAATGAGCAGGATAAATCTTGGAGGGAAATATGAAGAACCATGAGAGAAGAGGGTTCATTAACTTGTTCATACAAAATTGGCTTTGCTAGAGTTGGAACTGATGCTTCAACTTGAATTAAGGCCTGAAGTTTAAGGTAAAGTCTCTCAAATACATAGTACTTCCAGAAAATAAAAGGTATTTATTAAAAACAAAACAAAAAAGTGTTCCATATACTTTATGTTCCAAAATTTGAATCTGTATATGCAAAAGAACAAAAAGAAGCCCTTAAAAAGTTACACCCTAACAAGGAAGTCACACATTCAATAAAAATAATTATATAAATTCAGGACACAATGAGAATACACAGTAGGAACAATTAAACATATTCTAGGAGCTTGATCAATAAGGATTTACTTAGGATAGTGACATTAAGGATAAAATCTAACTATTCTTTTTTTAGCCCAACTTCAGCTAGCCCCCCGCCCATAGTTACTTGCTAAAGTTTATTGTCATCTCTAATGAGATCCTTGTTGCATTTCTATAGCAATTAATAAAAAATGCTTCTGGCTCACCCTAAGATTTCCAACTTTATCCTCATCCCCCAAGTCTTATGCAGATATCTCCCATCATAGTTCTGGGTGAAGGAGATCTTTCAGCATAGGCCTTTTAATTCTTGTTTTTAATTTGATACACTTGCTATCTTCATCTGTTTCTCCTTATAGACCCCAGCTTCAAAAGGATTTGATCTCTTCTTTTTCAGTCCGAGCTAAAGCTTTCTACATAAGACTTATTCTTAGCTACATCAATCAGGACATGGTTCTTTCAATTACTTACTCTTTCTCTTACATTTATAATCTTTCTCTGTTTGTTGACTACTTCCCCTGTACCATCTACTGTGCTCAGGCTATTTCTGTTAAATCTGATGAACTTTTAACCTCTTTTCCTTCTTGGACTGACTTTTGAGGAAAGTAATCCAATTCTCTGCCTTTGTTGGTTCACTATCAACCTATTCAGTAAATGACTTGGTTTCTGACATCTGCTTCTATCCATCTATTAGAACCTCTCCGGGAGGTCACTGATAATCTACTGTTTACTGATTACCAATCCCTGTCTTGATGTATGTTCTCAGTCTCAGTCTTTGGCCTCTAAATAGTTTCTGTTCCTCTGAACTATCTCCCCTTGAAATTCATTTCCTCGTGACTTGTGCTTTCCTAGGCTTTTTTTTTTGGGGGGGGGGCTATCTCTGCCTACTCAATATTTGCCTCTTTCACTGGCTCAGAACATCTTTGAAATAAAGGCAAGCTGCAACTAATTGCATTGCTCAGTCTGCAGGGTGTTTAGCCTGACCATATTTATGTATTTGATACTTTTTATATAGTGCTTAACATGCACTGGGCCATACTCGAAACACCAACACTTTTAATTTTCACAATAACTCTATGAAGATTAAAAAATAGAAATACTGAGGCACAAGGAGTTTAAGTGACTTGTTCAAGGTTGCATAGTGTTTTGACTGGCATTCTGGCCTGGAGGCTATGATCTTAAAAATTATGCTGCCTCTGGCATTGCTGCTCATTAACACAAACTTGCCTTTGCTACCTGAATGGATTCTAGTATGTCCCAGAGTAGTTCTAGGTATCTGTGTGTCTCTCCACATACCCTATATGTGGACCTACTCTAAAGAATCTCTTAACCACCAAAATATCACTGGATACAGTTCAGGGAGTCCATTAATTTGGATAAGAAAGGACATTAAGTAACTTCTAAAGGAAATTTAATATTTCCTTAAAATATTCATATAGCCTACAAGGTATAGTGGTATTAACAGTATCATTAATTTGTCACAGCTAGAAAACACAGATAGTTTATGTCACATTAAATATTGCTTAGAGTTGTCATATTGAATTTATGGCAGTTAGTAGACCCACCACTAGATCTTGTTATCTAATGTATTAAAAGGCAAGCAGTTTTATTAATATATCACATTTTAAATTATTTTGATACCTCTATTTCAATCTAATCGGTCTCTATTTTATGTATTTTATTTTATGTATATAAAACAATTATTCTGAGAAGGGGTCCACAGGATTCATTAAAAAAGCCAAAGTGCTCCATGGTACAACATAACTAGGAAAAATGCTTCAATCTTCTACACACTTATATCTTCTCTGTTCTTTCTACCCAATCAGATTGGATTTATAGTGATAACACTTGGATACTTATCTAGAATTCTACCCTTTCCTAAACCCAGAATCGTATTTTCAACATTCTGCTAGACTTTGCGCAACTACCAACATCTCAATCTCAAATAAGAGGATCCCTCATCTACCCTCACTAATATTCATCTCTTCCTAGTCCCCACTTCCTAGCTTCCTAGCTACCCATCTATGGCTAGCATTTCTATATTTTCTGTTGTTTAGACTAAAACTTGGCAAACACTCTTGATTCTTCACTGTTCATTTTTAGTTCTAATAAAATATTTTGGGTTTTTTTCCTTTGTCTTCCTGATAATTCATGTATTTGTCTTTGTTTTCATTCTAGATATTACTACCTTCATTTTTGTCTCACCTGAACAAATGTGGTAATCTCTCCTTGCTTTCTATCTCCCTCTCTAATTCTGGTTCACACCAGCTCCAGAACTATAAGTAGAATGTCATAGAAATAAAGGCTGTCTGTACATCTCTTTATATACATATATATTTTTTAACTATAAGATACAACTTAAAAAATGCATTCAAGTATGAAAAAGAAAATAAAAATTGTACAATCCTACCTTTAGAGGTAGTTTAGTCAAGTGTTTTAAAATAAATTATTATATATGTTACCTATATATTATATATGCTACAAATAAATATATATAATATAATCACCTACAATTTTTAATAAACATATCTTTGAGTGATTTCTTGGGTCATTAACTTAGTATTTAATTGCAATAGAGAATATGCTATAGTTTATGTATCTGTTACTGTATTTTTTTAATTTGGATTGTTTCTAGTTAGTACAATTACAAATAATCATGTTATAGCTGTTATTTAAATTTGTCTTCCTAGGGATGCCTGGGTGGCTCAGTTGGTTAAGCAGCTGCCTGCGGCTCAGGTCATGGTCCTAGCGTCCTGGGATCGAGTCCCACATTGGGCTCCTTGCTTGGCGGGGGGCCTGCTTCTCCCTCTGCCTGCCACTCTGTCTGCCTGTGCTTGCTCTCTCTCTCTCTTGCTCTCTCTCTCTGACAAATAAATAAATAAAATCTTTAAAAAAATTTTGTCTTCCTAGGATCCCTTCTTGTAGAAATCTGAAAAATTTTGAAATCCATCTCAAATGTCAGTAAGTTTCTTTTCTTGCCCTCTCCACATACCCCAACCATATAATAAACTCTCTAAGACTATATCATGTCTTATTTCTGGAACAAAGGTTAGAAATCTGTCAGGGGCCATTGGGCATCTTACACTTTGAATTCTCACACTCAGTAAATGAAGTTAGTAAGAAATGTCTGAGGAAAACTTGAGAGGCAAAGATAGTTTCTCAATTGAAATAGTTATATAATAACGTTAATGTACTTATGATTCCATAGCAGGAAAAAAAATTTTAAAGTAGCCTCAACCTAGAATAACTATGTTAAGGAAGAAAAAAGAAAATACAGGTTTTTACCATCATCCAGAATGTTTAACAGTTATAAACACACCGACCCACCCACCCCCTACACATGGTCACATACAAACTGATTAATGATTTCACACAAACAGGGAGTTTCTTGAATGTGTGTTAATCTGGTACTCATTGTTTTCCTTTTAAAAGATCAAGAATACTAAATTCCCTCTTAACTCTCCAGAAGGAGAGAGAGAGACAAGAAAGCAAGACAAATGCTGGGCACATGTAAAAGTAAAGTATGCTCAGGGAGATCAGTGAATGATAATGTCAGCATTTTGCAGATGAGAAGAAAGAGAATCTCTTTTGGTTTTTATATTTTCTACATTTCTATAAAAGTTACAGGCTCATAGATCATAGAATATATAAATAAATCTGAAAAGACTGTTGTTTAAAATTATTCAGTTGTAGTCAAGGAAACTGAAATTATATTTAACTGTTCAGCAATTTGTATGGTTTATTTCATAACGCATTTTTAATCTTTTTTCATTTTTTTTGTTTTGTTTTATTTATTTGTTCATTTTAGAGAAGGGTATATGTGAGGAGCAGCAGGAAAAGGGAATGAAAGAGAGAATCTTAAGCAGGCTCCACTCCCAGCATAAAGCTGACACATGGCTCAGTCTCACCACCCTGAAATCATGACCTGAACTGAAATCAAGAATCAGATGCTTAACTAACTGAGCCACCCAGGAGCTCCTTAATTACTTCTTTAGAGAAATATAAAATGCAAAAAATTTTAGATAGATATTTCTATAGATGGGAGTGTTAGAAACTACTTAAAGTTCTGGTATTCAGTGTGGGTAGAAGAGATAAACAATACCAAATGCTGCTTAATGAGGTTTATTCCAGTTTGGGTGTGTTACACATTTATAGATGTATTAGGAAATATATTCCACCATGTAATTAGTGCTACTTTCTGCTGACACTCCTCTGCCCAGATTTAGGTGGGAATAATGCTACTAAAATATAATATTTCTAGATATCTTCACTCCCTTTGACAAATTATTGTATTTAGTTTTAAAAACTGCTAAAATTATCTTATTATAACTTAATAAAGCATTACTGTATTGAAAAGAAAGGAATAGTTTGATGTGGCCAAATATTTCTTTAAAGTGCCAAAGCTTGAATGAGAAAAGCTCAACTTCAAAGTCAACTAATAGATGCTAGATTAAAGAAGGAATGTAGGCTCAGATTAAAATCTTTGAAAAGGAATGAATTATTGAGCGTAATGGGGGAAGGGCAAAATGATAGGACTGCCTTGCAGGTGAAGTGTAATTGAAACGAAATATAGGAGAAAAATGCTCAGCAAGTTCACACCCTAAAAAACACTTTATTAAGAATCTGGTGAAACATTTAGTATGGACCAACTGACAGACCTTTCATTGTATAGGTTCTAGAGTGTGTCTTAGTTTTTGCTGTTTTTTCTATTTGTTTTGTTTTAGTTTTTCCATCATCATATTGTCGTGCCAACAGAATCATCTATTATCAGAATCACACTGATTGCTGTTCATATTCAGAATGATGTATTAATTTGAATAATTCTCACTTTTTCAGCAAAGACAGTTATTATACAAGCAATGCAGAATTTTCTGTGATATATAGAAACTAACAGGGAGCAGGACCTCCCTTGAGCCTATGAAGTACAAGAGAAACTAAAATCATGGTCATTCTAGGTATATTTAATAGAGACACAGAGCATATCAGGCACATCATTTCCTCCTTCCCCTACCCTCTACCTCAGGAGACCCCTGTCAATACTCTCTCCTGATGAAGGTGATGGGAAGAAAGAGTGTTAACATTTCTTGGGAACATGGAGGACTGTCTTCCATGTTTTCTCCCTATCAAATGATGCTTTTCTGACTAAGTTAGCTGACTGAGAATGATTTTCATTTTTATTTTTTAACGATTTGTTTTATTTTATTTATTTGAGAGAGAGAGAGCATGAGAGGGGAGAGGTCAGAGGGAGAAGCAGACTCCCCGCTGAGCAGGGAGCCCAAGGTGGGAATCGATCCCAGAACTCCAGGATCATGACCTGAGCCAAAGGCAGTTGCTTAACCACCTGAGCCACCCATGTGCCCTGAGAATGATTTTTAAATGATCACTATAGTCAATAGACTGTACCAAGAGCCAGTGAGCACAGGAAGGCCAAATACTAATATTGATAGATAATAAGTTTATTTATAAGTATTATTTATAAGATTTGTATGAATTTCTGAGTATACATTAATCTGTTTCATTGACACCTGAAATCCGCTTTATCAACTCTGTTAAAAATTATATCAAGACATTCTCAGAATTTTGGCCATGAGAAATGTTAGCAGGTCACTAGTTCTGTGTTTGCTTAACACAAAGCCTAGTATCTTTAATATGATTTGTTTGCTTTGTATCTGTTACAGAGACAGACTTAGGCAAAATCTGCTTCAGTAAAATTTATATTTAAATATTGATAAACAACACACTGATTTCTCAAGTCTTTGGTTTTTGAACTTAATAAGTGTTGTATTTGAGAAGAGTCAATTGTCAATTATATGTATAATGAAATAAAATAATAAATTTTAAAAATTAACATTTTAATAATACTTATTCAGAACTCCCAGAGCAGCAAACATCATGCTGGTACAACTAGTTAGGGATGATTGCCTTTATTTTTTATGGATCCTTTCGTAAAAACATACAAAAATATAACCTCTAGGTTATGAACAGGAAAAGGAGATATGGTGAGACAAATATAGCTAGTTTCTGATTAGATGCAATTTCTCCTTGACCTAGGGGATATAGGCAGGAAAGAATTCATGTAGAGGAAGCAAAAAGGAAAGATTGAGATCACGAAAGAAAAACTTTCAATTCGCTATTTTGTTTGGATCCAGACCTAAAGAACCTTCATGAGCAAATCCTTCAGTGAGGGAACAATAGCCTTTGCTATATATTTCCTAGTGATAAAAAATCTTTGTTTTCAAAAAGTTCTGAATGTGATGTGCTCCCCAACTTACACTAAAGTTAAGATCCCCAAGTATGTGACAATAGATATGATAGCATTTTGTTATTCTCGTGAATAATTTTTGAAAAACCTAAATCTTCTTCAATTCTTCTAAGCCAAATCAGTAATTCCAATCTTATTCTCCGTTTGGTCTACAAGCTCATCTTTAGGGTAAGCATTTCAAGAACATATGTCAATTATTAGCTGAAAACTACCATATGCCAGAGATTTAGAAACTTTAAAAATATTGTAGAACTCATCTCTAGTTACTGTAACTAATTTAACAATAACACAAAAAGAAATTTTTACTAAAATACTTCCAAAAAGAAAATTCATGGCTACAAGTCACCCATTTTTTAACTTTCTATATCTGCCATTTTCCTTACAAAGGAATCTGAAATAAAATAGGCTCAACTATGTCCTTATCATCTTGACTCATGGCCTTCACTGCAATTACCACAGTGAATTTGTGCCCAAACTACAGACTTTTCTGGCAGTGTAATATTTGGGTGGCGTATGAAGACTTTGTCCATACTGGTGGCAGCTTCAGAACCCTAATTTTCTAGCAAGATCATTTCTAAGTCTTCACCAGCATTCTGGGCAAAATGGCAATATGAAGCTTTTTCTAGGTGGTTTTCACTTTCTTCCTCCTCAGGTACTGCTCACAGCAACAATCCGTGCTCAGCCCTCCTTGTAAATCCACTTACAAAGGAGTCTCTAAGTCTCTAAGGTGCCTCTTGATTTTTAAAAGCACCTATCTCTTTGTGACCTATCCAGGCCCAATCTTTCTAAAGTAACTGCTGATTCCCACACCATAAAACTTCTATTTTTCCTTCTGTATATATGACAAGAAGATTAATTAAAATCAATGTAGATTTCACTTTCTAATCTGGATATTAATATACTTCTTTTAGCTTCCCAATCTGAATTTTGTTCTCTATCATTTTTTTATCATTACAGATAATTGTGAATGTCACCAATATACATTTTGATTGTTAGTGATTATTTAGAGTGGTTATGCTTGGGCCATCAAAAATAGCTGATGTTAACAAATTAATAGCTAACATATTTTGAGCACATAGTGTATTTCATGCACATAAGGTACTCTATACGTACTATCTCACCTAAAATTTGCAACAACTCTTAGGTAGGCAATATTATCTGTATTTTATATTATGTCCCCATTTTAGTCTTCATTTTAGTTAATTGTTCCAAAATTTTGACTGAGGCAAAAGGATCATCTAGTATTCTCCCATTCACCCCCTTCATGGCATTGTTTCCAGGTGTTTCAGACTCAAATGAAATATCAAAGTTTCACAATAATAATAGATAGGAAGACCATTATCCCATTTTGACCATTTGTGCCTGTAGTCTCAGTGTGACCATTTATTGTCCAAACCAGGGCACTTGAAATTTAGTGTTCTGCTTTACACAATAAATTATGTCATCACCTTGATAATAGCTAACATTTATCGTATGAGAGAAACATCTTAAATACTTTACATGTAATGTATTAGCTTATTTAATTCTTACAACTTTTTGAGACACATACAATTCTTATAATACTTCTTTTATGAATGGAGAAGATGAAGAACAAAGAAGTTTAGTCAGTGCTGGAAGGCACATAGGTAGTAAAGTTACAAACCCAGACCATGTGGCTCGAGAGTCCATGCTTTAGTTCTACCAAGTTGGAAAACTTTTCATTATAGCTGTTATATTTTTGAGCTCTCATCCTGCTATTCCAAATGATGACATGCCTTCAACAGTCTCAAGTTAGTCTCTTCCTGAAATCATCTCTCCCTGCCACTCTGCTTCCAATAATGGCACCACTATTCATTCGTTCACTCAGCCAATGTAAGCAAAATGTACTTTAGCTCAACACCATGTATCCCGTCTGATCTTCCAGTCACTTTCAACTTTACAGTCATGCTTGACTTTTTCCATCCTCCCAAATGCAAAGTTTGTGAATTCTTCTCTGGAAGTCATGAAAGTTAAAAATTAATCAGATGGCTATAATGTAACAATGAAAAATAACAACTGTTGAAATGGTATGGAGAAATGGAAACTTCATGCCATGTTGGTCAGAATATAACATGGTTAAGCTCCTTTGGAAGAAGATTGACAGGGGCGCCTGGGTGGCTCAGTGGATTAAAGCCTCTGCTTTTGGCCCAGGTCATGGGCTTGGATCATAGTCCCGGGGTCCTGGGATCAAGCTCCTCATCGGGCTCTCTGCTCAGCGGGGAGCCTGCTTCCCTTCCTCTCTCTCTGCCTGCCTCTCTGCCTACTTGTGATCTCTGTCTGTCAAATAAATAAATAAAATCTTAAAAAAAAAAGAAAAAAGATTGACAATATCCTGAAAAATTAAATGTAGACTTTCCATATGACCTAGAACTTCTACTCCTAATTGTATTCCCAAGAGAAATGAAACATATGTCCAAACAAAAACTTATACATGGATATTCATAAAAGCATTATTTGTAATAGCCAAAGGCAGAAACAACTAAATATCTGTCAGTTGATGAACAGATAAACAAAATGTGTACCCGTACAGTGAGCCATACAAAGGAATGAAGTAATGATATGTTATGCTAAGTAAAATAATCCAGACTCAAAGCCCATATGTTATGTGATTCAATTTACATGAAATGTCCAGAATAGGTAAATCCATAGAGACAGAAAGATTAGTGGTTGCCAGAGTTTGAGGATGGGGGATGGTGATTGACTGCTAATGTATATGAGGTTTCTTTTTGGAGTGATGAAATATTTTGGAATTAAATAGTGGTAATGGTTGCACAATCTTATGAATACACTAAAACCACTGAATTGTAGACTTTAAAATGGTAAATTTTATAGTATGTGATGTTAATCAGAGAAAAATGTATGACAAAATAAACTTTAATTTTCCTTTCTGATTTTTAATAAAATAAAATAATAGCTGGCATGTTTATTTAAGTTGGGGAAAATAACTCATAGTTTTTACAAACTAGATTTGCTAAGTCATCCAATATTATTTAAATTAAGCTCACTACCTATGATCTAATTAGCTTTCAAAGTTTTTTTTTTTTTTTTTAAGATTTTATTTGTTTGACAGAGAGTACAAGCAGGTGGAGCAGCAGAGAAGGGGAGAAGCAGAGCCTGCTGAGCAGAGAGACTGATGTGGGTATCTATTGATCCTGGGACCCTAGTATCATGACCTGAACCGAAGGCAGACACTTACAACTGAGCCACCCATGGATCTCTCTAATTAGCTTTTAAAAATAGTTTTATAAACTATTTCTATTTAGTCAATTGGCTGATAATTGCCATTAAAAACAACCATTAGAAATTGACTAATTTTTTAAAAAAGATTTTATTTATTTGACAGAGAGAGAGAGCACAAGTAGGGGGAGCAGCAGAAAGAGGGAGAGGAAGAAGCAGTTTCCTCGCTGAGCAGGGAGCCCGATGTGGGGCTCCATCCCAGGACTCTGGGATCATGAACTGAGCCGAAGGCAGACACTTAACCGACTCAGCCACCCAGGCACCCCTAAAAATGGGCTAATTAAAATCTAAGAATCATCATGTTAAAGTCAAAATATTATAGTCTGTACAGAAACATTTAATAAAGTGTATTGATTTTCACATTAACATTTTATGTAGTAAATATATAAAAGATAACTTTTTATTATACTATAATTATATTAACTTTAGAGAAAGTTTACACTGTTGTAAATATCTCTGCCATTACCTCACTTTAATTGTAGTAGGAAAATGAAACCATTATTATAAAATTATGTTGATTTCTATAATGGTCTTGGAAAACCATAATTTTTGTTTCCAAAAACAGCCAAAATGTCTAAGGAAACAAACATAAGCTTGATGCTCAGTAATCACAAATAAATTGATAAAGAAATTGATCAGCTATTGAAAATTAAAAGTCCATTTGGTTTAGAGAGGAGCCTTTAAAGTTTTTTGTTGTTTATTATGTCATTATTTATTTAAATAATCACAAAATTCAGTATGACACCAATTAATTCTAATGGGTAGGAATTTAAAGTAGGCATTTTAACTTCAATATAAAGGTTCTTTTAATAACAATCTAAAGAACAGTATTAAATGATGTGACTTTGTTTTAGTTTTTACATGTGGGCTTTTTCTCAAGCTTAACTGCTAACTTTTGTTGTTCCAGTAGTATCCTGCCAACTATCATGGTATAGGTACAAAGTCTCACCAGGGCAGAAAGCTTTTCATACAGTACTTATCTTGCGTTCAGCCAAGGTAACCAAAAATGTGTTTCAGCTCAACTGTGTGTTCAAGCCTAAACCGGCTGTGGAGCTCTGGCTCTTGGATTTGCGGTCCACCAACTCCCTAGCTGCAGCTGGGCCTACTCCTCCTAGCTAATAATAGGAGTCAGGTCTACTCTAAATCTTGCTATTTGTAATGGAAGCAGTTTTTGCTTACTCAGGGAATTGTTTTTAAATAATTTCCCTTGCAAACCAGCTGTGATGAGGCTTTTGTGTCCACTAACATGAAAGGTCTATGCCTTTGAGACATCTGTGGTCTAGTTCCGCTTCTGACCACAGTGAAAGCATTGATAAGAAGGGCACTTCAGTCCTGCAGAGCTAACGGCAGAAAAATTCAAGAATGCCAAGTATGTGTGTGTGTGTGTGTGTGTGTGCGCGCACACAGATCTCTTTTTTTTTATTCCTTTAAAAAATTTTATTTATTTGAGAGAGAGAGACGACAAGAGAGGGAATACAAGCAGGAGGAGGGGGAGAGAGAGAAGCAGGCTCTCCACCAAGCAGGGAGCCTGATGCGGGTCTTGATCCCAGGACCTTGAGCTGAAGGCAGTCGCTTAACAACTGAGCCACCCCCAGGCATCCCTGCACAGATCTCTTGAAACTAAATCTATGATTCTCTCTTCCTAAAAATCTTTAGCTCCCCCTTTCTAGAAATAGATATATAATACTTACTAAATATATATTTATATGTTATAAATATAATTTACAATATACATTAAGATATGTCATTTAGTAATATGTACTATATACTATATAAAATGTATATATTATTTTTTAAGAAGGCAGAGCATATTTTTTACTTTCCTTCACCTACCTACCCATATAGCAAACCACTTACATAGTTATTAAGCTAACAGGTTAATCTTTAAGCGACACCAGCAGAAACTCCTTAGTAAAAAGTACTATCTAGCAGTTCTTAATGACTGTTCTGTTCTTCTTTTCTGTGAAACTAGTGTGAAAGTTTTGTGTGTGTGTGTGTTTTTTTTTTGTTTTTGTTTTTGTTTTTAAGTAAGTAATGCGGAATAGAAGTGACTATCTCAGACACAAAATCGCAGGCATGAGAGCCTTTTTCCACAGCAATTCATTCTTGCCAGACATAGAAGTGTTTAAAGGTTGGGGAGAGAGGTTGTCTATTCTGGTAACTCTGTATGGAGGGGCCAGAAAGATTTTACCAGCTGACTAGTGCCTTGGTCTCTTTAAGTGATCCTTGCTTGAGTCCAAATCCAGCAGTTCTAGGACAAGAGAATCAGTTTTTGATTTCTCCTTTGCTGTGTCTGTTCTAAGCCTAGGTAAGATGGTTATGGAAATAAGAAAGCCTTACAAAAGTCAGCAACTAAGTTTTGTCTATTTTAAATAATATTTCTTTGAAACAATGATCTCAGATTCTACCTGGTTGAGTAGAGAAAGAGAACTGGGCTTGAAGTTTAAGAATAATTTTGTTTTGGAGCACCTGGGTGGCTTAGTCATTATGTGCCTGCCTTCAGTTCAGGTCATGATCCCAGGGTCCTGGGATCAAGCCCCACATTGGGCTTCCTGCTCCACGGGAAACCTGCCTCTCCCTCTCCCACTCCCCCTGCTTGTGTTCCCTCTCATGCTGTGTCTATCTCTGTCGAATAAATAAATAAAATCTTTAAAAAATAGCAATAATAATTTTGTTTTTTAGCCTCTCAGTCATGCTACTTACCATTGAGTGATGTTGTGATTATTTAACTTCTCTGAGCCTCAGTGTCCTCATATAAAATGGGAACAATAATTTGTAACTTGGTATGAATAATAAATAGGAAAATGTGGGTTAAAATAATCATTTAAGTTCTATCTAAACATAAATTTATCATTATCCTTTGATCTCTTCCCTTCCTTAAATCATCCAGACTCATTTCCTCTTTGGCAATCCACATATTTTATAAAAGTCTTTTTATAAAAGACTTTATTTATTTATTTGACATAGAGAGAGAGCAAGCACAAGCAGGGGGAAAAGGAGAAGTAAGTTCCCTGCTGATCAGGGAGACCGATGTGGGGCTTAATACCAGAATCATGACATGAGCAGAAGGCGGAAGTTTTATATACTACTAAAGTCATTTACTTCTTTTTTTTAAAAGATTTTATTTATTTATTTGACAGAGAGAGAGAAGTCACAAATAGGCAGAGAGGCAAGCAGAAGCAGGCTCCCCGCTGAGCAGAGAGCCTGATGCAGGGCTCTATCCCAGGACCCTGAGATCATGACCTGAGCCGAAGGCAAAGGCTTAACCAACTGAGCCACCCAGGCACCCCAGTCATTTACGTCTTGATTGTTTTCTCTTATATCAGTTCAGACTTTTTAAAATATTTCCCATGTTTTAACATACTAGGAGTCTAGCACCCCTGTTTCAAATTTGATCCCTCTTAAGTTCCATCTCCATTTTGCTGAATTACTGTTGGGCTGAACTGTCTGAATCTTTTCTGGACTCTTTTATGGTTATAAAAATACAGTGACCACACAATGTGTTTTGGCACAACAAAGGGCCATTTTGGTGTGTGTGGTGGTTCTTGTCAGTTTAGAAAAACAAACTTTCTATGTCAATATATTATTTTGAGGTGCTATACAATCATTCCATTCTCTTATTCTGTAATTATAAGATTTCTTAAGATAACTTATGTAAATAAATGTCATTATTTATCATAATAATGAAACATGAAACAGGTGGATCATTAGGAAGTAAAATATGTCCATTTACTAGATTAGATATCTTGAATTCATTAAAAAATTACTTACAATGTTCAAATACTTATTAAAACTTTTAAAATGTGGGGATTACCCATAACATAAATATTAGTGCAAAAAGTAGGACACATAACCATATGTAAAGGAGCTGTATGACATTAGAATATAATACATCAAAATATTAATGATATGTATTATATGTAATACAATTTTGTCCTCATGCCTCCTGATACTTTCCAAATTTTCTATAAGCATAATATTAATGTATGAAGTTTATGACTATTTACATAGTAAGTATCTAAGGATGAAAATATTGAAAGTAAATACTTTTATAATTAGTAGCCCTTTCAAGTAGGAAAGGTTCCCTATTAGGAGTTGATTTATAACAAGTACTAAAATTTTTACTTCAACAGTTGATCCCACTCAAATATCCATTCATTCAGTAGGTATTTCTTAAGCTCCCATAATGTGACAGGCACTGTTCTAGGTACAAGAAAGAAAGAAAGAAGAAATTATGATATCTCCCCTCATAGAACCTATGTTGTAGTAGAGAGAAAGCAACACAAAAGAACTTTATGATAAAATCTGTAGAGCATTTTGATAATAAATACTATGGACAAAAAGGTGATAGAGATGTCCACTATGGGGAAAATTTTGGAAATTCAAAAAGGGTAGGCAGGAAAAGCCTCAACCAACAGGGGACATCTGATCTAGGACTCGAAGTAGATGAGGGTGCAAGCTGGACAGATTTGGAGGAAGAGTAATTCAAGGGAACAAGAACACAAATCCTGTCAGAGAAGCATTTCTAGTGTGTTGGCTGGTATGTTAGTCCATTGTAGCTGGAGCAGAATGAGAAGGTGATGGGGGAGATGAAGTAAGAGAGGCAACAAGAACCAGATAAATTAGGGCAATATAGACATTATATGGACTTGGATTTTTACTGCTAATTAGATGTATGGTCATTGAGGGGTTTAAAGAAGTGATTTAATCTGGATAATTTATAAATGATCACTCTGTATGCTCTACTTAAAATAACTGTGAAGTTCGACAAACTTCACAGAAAATAAAGAAGTATGAGGACACCTGGGTGGTTCAGATCGTTAAGTGGCTGCTTTTGGCTCAGGTCATGATCTCCAGGTACTGGGATCAAGCCCCACATCAGGCTCCCAGCTCAGCAGGAATTCTGCTTCTTCCTTTCCCTCTGCCTCTCTCCCTGCCTGTGCTCTCTCTCTGTGTCAAATGAATAAATAATATCTTTAAAAGAAAGAAAAGAAAGATGCATGAATGGTGTGGCTCTCTATATTTCTATATAGAGAAATTACATATACAAATATGATTTGATGTTCTTTAAAATAAGATATTGTTGTGCCTGAATGGCTCAGACAGTTAAGCAACTGACTCTTGGCTTCCACTTGGGTCATGATCTCAGGGTGAAGGGATAGACTCCTACATTGGGCTCTGCACTTAGCAGGGAGTCTGCTTAAGATTCTGTCTCTCCCTCTCCCTCTGACATCCCTCCCTTCATGTGTATGTTCTCTCTCAAATAAATAAATCTTTAAAAAATTAACAATAGGGACGCCTGGGTGGCTCAGTTGGTTAAGTGGCTGCCTTCGGCTCAGGTCATGATCCCAGCATCCTGGGATCGAGTCCCACATTGGGCTCCTTGCTTGGCAGGAAGCCTGCTTCTCCCTCTGCCTCTGCCTGCCACTCTGTCTTCCTGTGCTCTCTCTCTCGCTCTCTCTCTCTCTGACAAATAAATAAATAAAATCTTTTAAAAAAATTAACAATAAAATAAGATATTGATAAATTAGTGGAAGCCCAATGCTGTTTATCAAAACATTCTTATTAAGACTACATGAGATCTTTCTGTTCCAGCTGTAGTGTTATACTGTTTTTGCTATTATCATTTTGTCTGTTATTGATTGGCTTCTATTAACAATGCCTATGTATATTTCTTTCTGATTCATACTATTTACATGTAACAAGGATGATGAGTAAACTGCAATGAATTCTAAGTCTCCCTGCCTGCAATTTTATCAATCAGGGCCTTGTCAGGGTAACAAAAAATAGTATTCTTTGAAGAAGTAACACAAGAGAGTTAAAGTAACACAAGAGAGTTAATTAAGGGACCATTTGCAGATGTGTACTAGTGCTATATCAACAAAGATGTTAGAGCACCAGGAGGGAGGGATAAAAGGGAGTTCCATGCATGAAGGAGCATGGAGAAGAAAATGGTGGGGCATACAGGGACAGCAAATGTAGCTATAAGAAAGGAATGACTTCAAGGACTGTACCCTCAATAGATATACATAGCTGACCCACAAGGATCCAGCACTTTCCTTTTGCTTCCCATTTTTTGGTGAATTCAACCCATGGTCTAGTTCAGCCAGCAGCTAGGAGGCAAAGAAATCCATCCATGTAATCCATATTCAGCCTCCCAAGACACAGAGTAAGGCAGAAAAAGGTGGAGTGCCTATCCAGAAGAGCACATTTAAAATGTCTAGCATAGCAATCAATAAAAATTCTAAAGATTTTGTCTTCATTCTTCTGTCTTCATTCATATTTCTAAATTCTAGCCTTGTCTCCTTGCACTGCTATAGCACATAATCTGTAGATGAGGAAATAATCTACAGATTAGAGAATAGTTGTGATACAGTTTCCTTTAGTTCAGATCCTACAAAATTCATTAGAAGCAGGTAGAACTATAGCTTTTTTTAGTGTAAGGCTGAGAGAGAGTTTACAACTTGATATTTGAAATAAATGAACAATTTTATGGTTTGGTACTCTCTACTGGTTCTTTTTTTTCATTAGTAAAGAAATTGTTGTGTGAGACAATCTGTATCACTTAGTGATTGGCTATTTACATTATACAGCACATGCATATGAAGATTACTATCCTGATTTTTTTAAACCCAGAGAAAAACATAAATAATTCCTCTTTTCTGCTTAGCATTTATATTATACATATACAATACAAGGTGTGAATTTTTTAAAAGTTTAATAGGATCACTGCAAACTTAAATATAATAGGAAACACAAAAAATCTAAGGGCCTATGGATAAGTAAAAGAGTTTAACTAAATACAGGCTTGCTATGGAATTCTAAGAAGCCATTATTCTTAGTAATAATTCATTAATTTATTTCATAAAGTTATTGAACTTCTATCTTTGAGCTTTGTTAGTATATACACAAAATATGTGTAACAACATGATTAATGTCCTCAATATACTAATAATTGTTAAAAGCAACTTCTCAAATGATATATGTAAGTTCAGCTAATATTTTGAGGATGGTAAACATGTTGGAAACTGACTTAAACGCTTTATATGTATTGTGCTATTTGGTTTCCATAATAACCTTGTGAGTAGGTGGTATTTCTATCTACATTTACACTTATCTAAGCTGCTGTCTTTGGGTATTTCTAACAGGCTACCACAAATTGGGGCCTATTGTAAAAAACAAAAGTTATTTCTCACATTCTGGAAGTTGGGAAGTCTAAGGTCAAAATGCCAGCATATTTGATGTCTGCTTTATAGATGGCTGTCCTTTGACTGTGTGTCACATGGCAAAAGAGGCAAGGGAGCTCTCTTGGGTCTGTTTTATAGGGCACTGATCCCATTCATGAGGGCTCTACCTTCATGACCAATCATCTCCCAAAAGCCCCACCCTTCACTTTGGGGATTAGAATTTTATTAAAGAATTTGGGGGATGGGGGTGAACCTAAACAGTCAGTCTATAACAGGTACTATAAGGTATGCTGATGAAATTCAATCCCAGATAGTGTGATTTCAGAACATATATTTTATAATACTACCTAGTAGTAGAATCCATTTTTGTTTAAGAAAAAATAATGCACACATACAAAACAACAACATGTAAACTGAACTGAAATATTTGTATATATATTTTTTCTCATATGAAAGTTGAGCTCTAAAATTATGCATATCAAACTCCCAACTGTAAAATCTGCATAGAAGAAAACACACAATACTTAAAGTATGCAATAAGTTTTTTAAATGTATAGACACTCATGCAGTGGTATTCTGGTAAATCTGGTCTCTGGAAGAAACAAAACAAAACAAAGCCAACAAACAAAACCTTGGCTTGCATTGTTTACTGATTTTCAGGTACAAACTCCCACCATATCTAATTTCAAATTATATAGGGTTTAACAAGCAGCTGGCAAATTTCTGAATATTTAACAATCAGCTCTCACAAGCCAACATGAGACAACTCTAATGTGTCCACTGTGACTCTTGTATCAATGCCTGAGATAAGGTTCAGAACATTGCCATAACCATAAAAAGTTCTCCCACATCCACTTTCAGTCAATGCCTACCCTCTATTAAACAATAAAACCAACCAAACAACAACAACAAAAATACTGTTGTAAAAAAATACTGTTGTGATTTCTATAACTAAAGGTCTACTTTTGCTTGTTTTTTGGATTACATATAAATGGAATCAGGGGTGCCTTGGTGGCTCAGTAGGTTAAGCGTCTGACTCTTAATTTTGGCTCAGGTCAAGGCTCCATAATCAGCAGGGAGTCTGCTTGAGATCCTTTCTCTAGCTCTCTTACTGTCCCTCCCCCACTTGCATACACATGCCCGTGCTCTCTTTCTCTCTCAAGTAATAAATAAGCCTTTTAAAAAATAAATAAATGGAATTATAAAGTCAATATTCTTTTCTGTCTGGTCTCTTTTATGCAATATGATGTTTTTAAGGCACATCCATTTGGCTGTTTGTTATATTAGTTTATTCCATTTTATTTGAATTATATTTCATTGTGTGAACATAAAGCAATGTGTTTATTTTCCTATTGATGAGCATGAAGGTTATTTCTGTTTTTTTACTACTATAAACCACACTGCTACACAACAGTTGTGCAAGTCTTTTTGTGAATATATGTTTCCATTACTCTTTGGTAAATCTAAATCTAGAATTGCTAGATTAGAATGTGTACATATGTTTAAGATCATAAGAAACTGTCCAAGATTTTCCGAAGTATAAAATTTTAGTCCTGCAGCAATGTGTAAGAGTTTCAAATCTTTTGTTTTCACCAGCATTTGATCTTCTCAATCTTTTGATGTTGCTGTTGTTTTTCTTAAATTTTAACTTAACTGTTGAGTACGTACTGGTATCTCATTTTCTGGTAAAGAATATCTCAGAGAATTTGTCCTTGGTAGAGCTGAATATAAGAAATACTATATAAGTAAAGTAACAAGTAAACCTCTTGTTATAAAATAAGTATGTCACAAAGATGAAAAGTATAGCTTAGGAAATATAGTCAATAATATTGTAATAACATGGTATGATGACAAAGCTTATCATGGTGAGCATTGAGTTATAGAATCACTGTGTTGTAACCTGAAACTAATATAACATCGTATGTCAACTATACTTCAAGAATAAAAAATAATAACACTGTTCAAAAAGGAGGAAATATCTGCCACATGCACAAAGGAATGCTACAGAAATTCTTTATGACATAAGGAAATGATATCCTTCATATAAATTTAGATCTACACAAAAGAAGTATCCCTTATGAATACAAACATAACAAATGTTCTACATTTTATTGGCAAATTAAATTCAGGAAAACATAAAATCATAATACATTTTTATCAAATGAGCATTATCTTACAAATGCAAAATTGGTTTAACATTTCAAACTTAATTTCTCATAGTAACAACATAAAGGAAAATAAAATTATATGGGTATCTCAATAATTGCTATAAATGCATTTAACAAAATTTAACTCTGATGTAAAATTTAAAATATCAGAAAATAAGACAGAAAATTTCTTTATTCTAATAAAGCTCATCTATGAAAAATCTACAGAAACACCATGCTTCATTGTGAAATATTGATGTCTTTCCTTTTAAAAGTAAGAAAAGTCAAGAGTTTTTGTACCCATAACTAGATTGGAAAGGACGAATTATTTCTCACTAATTATGGATGACATGATTACTTATGTAGAAAGCAAGTGGTATCTACTAGAACCAATGTATTAGAAATAATAATTGGTTTCATCAATGTCATAGAGAAAAGGAACAATATGAAAATTAATTTTGCTTTATATATTGAGAGCAAGGAATTGAAGAAACATAATTTAGAAGTCCATTTACCTTAGCATAGAATGTATTTAAGGATCTAATCAAAGAAAAAGCTACAAACACTATAATGACAACTACAAAACATTGCTGAGAGAAATTAAAGAACTACCTCATTCTCTCTTAGCATTCCTCCTGAGACTCCAATTACATGTATACTAGACTACTTGATATTGTCCCCAAGGTCACTGAGGCTTTTTTATCAGTATTTTGTGTTCTCTATATTATTAGTTAGATTTGATAATTGTTTTTCACCTGTACTACTAACCCTTTATTCTATACTCTTTTTTGGCAAGTTTGGCAAGTAATTTTGGCATTCATTCACTTTAGAACCATCAAAATAAACAGAAAATATTTTATTTTACATTTTATCTTCTCAATATTGCACTATAATCATTTCTGGGGATAATAAAGAGTTACAATATACTCTAAAATCATACTACTTTATATAGGTAATATTTTAAAATAAGAAATTGTTTTATAATATTTTATTGCATTTTTCTCTCTATTATGACTAAATTTCTGAGATATTTTGATAATAATATTCTATTAATATGTGGGGAATTAATATTGAAAGACATTAGTAATTCCTACTAAGATGAAAATCTACAGTTGCTTCAAATGTGATCTGATTTGTTCTGGCAAGCACTCTTCCAAGGATTGTAATACATGAATGAAAAAGAACAAATTTCTGTCCCTATGGAAATTCTGTTATCTGGAAGTAAAGAAAATAGAGTTTCAAAACTTATATATGTGTTATTTTTACCCACACAGAAATGTTCTATAGAATTCAATTTAAATTTTTTTCAAGTTTTTTTTAAGTCTGAAAATGTAATTTCTTACCAGTTTCCTTGAAAACTTTTCCCACAAAATGAATATTCTCGATGTTAGAGTTTCCTCTTCTAATATTTGGGCCAATAGGCTGATATATATATTTTTTCTTTATATATAAAGAAATATATGATATATATATTTCTTTATATATATATATATATATATATATATATATATATATAAAAGATATATATATCTTTTTCTTTTCCCAATCTGAAGAAAATAATTATTTTTTCCTCCATGTTTACTCTTTCTTAAAAACTCTACGAAATTAATTAGCCTCATTCTCCCCATAGACTTTGTTGAAGCACATTCTGGTTTTTAATATTTTCTCGTAAATCCATCAACCTCAAGTCTTTAATCATTTTCATTACTTCTCTCTGAACTCTATCCAGTTTTTCTACATATTTTCTACATACTTCTAATAATGATGACCTTAGAAATGAGTCCGTAATCCAGGTGTGAGCTCAACATAGTTCTGTAGACAGAACCTGTCATTCCCATATTTTATGACATAAGTTTACTGCCAAAGGAAGAAGTTTCTGTCACTACTAGTCAATCTTCAAATTTTGGAGCTCTACATGGCTTTGACCTGGGCCCACCCTCTTTCTCTTCTCAGTCACCATTGTTTTCCAAGCAACTTTGTCTTCTCCTTTGACTTCAAACACCATTTGATGACCCCTTTCAAATCTGCATCTCCATCACAGACATCTTCCTGTATTTTATATGACAATAAGACAAAATAAAAGAAAAAGAAGAAAAGCAGTATAAAAAGTTAGTTGACCTTTTTTGAGTGCTTACTATGTGCTGACTACCTTTAGACAATTTATATATATTGAATTAATCTCAACTATGATGAAAGTACTGTTATTTTTAATTTATAGAATAAGGAACTGATACACAGGAGAGTAATATTGTCTGAACTCATTTCTCCCCACATATTCATATACTTTTAAAGTGAATTTATTCAAAGAACAGCTCTCTTTCAAAAATACAAATTGTTATTTTCCTGCCAATAATAATTCAGTGATTTCCTTTTGCATTGGGCCAAACTCTAAATTCTTAACATTGCATAAACGGCCCTGACAACACCATGAGATAGAGACTATCTCTGGTTTACTCTAGTATCCCTAGAGGCTAGAATAATGTTTGGCAGTCTAGTCTGACCCCTTTCTGATTCCTCATTCTCTCCTTTTGAATTTCTGTCCCCTTAGCATTTAAGCTCTAGTTACATTCTTCTTTCAGTTCTTCAAATAAGGAAACTCTTCCAGGTTGAAGACCTTTGATAAACAGACTGCTCTTCTAGAATGTCCTTTATTCCCATCATTGTTAGTTAAGTTAGATTCATTCTTTGGTAAACAGTTTAACTGTCACTGTTTTAGGGACCCCAGTGGTATAGCGGAGACTTGCCTATACCAGGCTATAGCAGTTGATTATGTTCATTTCTTCTCAACTCCATGTTCTATGATACTGCTTTGGTGTCTTAAAGTAGACCATGGTGGTGGTGTTTGTAGTAAAGAAACAAGAAAGTGCTACAAATCAAGACTCATTTCCCTTCCTCCCGGCAAGAGCTATTGAATGTCTAATAGCATACCACTGAGGGAATTTTGCCCAATTCCCATGACATTTGATCATTTGTTATTCACTTAACACAACTGTAATTATGTAGCTATTCTATGATAACTTTTAAATATCATTAAAATATCCTCCATTAGAGCATATGAATTGTGTCTTTTTTTTTTTCACCGTGTTTCTAGTAACTAGAAAAGTATCTGGCACTAAAAATATTTGCTGAATGCAAAAATGAATTATTGGTTTATCTATAGAAATTACTATATTTATTTAGACTTCAAGAGTTGAAGAATAGTTGATGCATTAGCTATCCATTGCTGCATATCAAATTGCCACACACTTAGCTGTTTAAAACAGCCCACATCTATTATCTCAAAATTTCTATGAGCCAATAGTCTAGACCCAGACGCTGGGTCCTCTGCTTCAGATTTCACAGGTCTATGGTCCAGAGCTTCATTTTGAAGCTTTATGGGAAGAATCTGCTTCCAAGTTCATTCAGATTGCTCTTATAATTCACTTCCTATTTTTTTAATTATATTCAGTTAGCCACTGTATAGTACATCATTAATTTTTGATGTCATGTTCAATGATTCATTAGTTATATATAACACCAGTACTCATCACAACACATGCCCTCATTAATACCCATCACCCTGTTATCCTCGCCCCTTACCCCCTCCCTCTAAAACCCTCAGTTTGTTTCCTGGGGTCCATAGTCTCTCATGGTTTTTCTCCCTCTCTGCTTTCTCCCCTTTTAGATTTCCCTCCCTTCCCCAGAGGTCCTCCATGCTATTGCTTATTTTCCTCATATGAGCGAAACCATATGATAATTGTCTTTCTCTGCTTGACTTACTTCACTTAGCATAATCCCCTCCAGTTCCATCCATGTTGATGCAAATGATGGGTGTTCATTTTTTCCGATGGCTGAATAATATCCCACTGTATATATGGACCACATATTCCTTATCCATTCATCTGTTGAAGGACATCTTGGCTCCTTTCACAATTTGGCTATTGTGGACACTGCTGCTATGAACATTGGGGTGCATGTACTTCCTATAGTTGTAGGAGCAGCTGGGTTTCTTCCTTGTTGTCAGCTGGAAACCCCTCTTCAACAACTGGAGGCCTCCTACAGTTACTAAAGACCGCCTAAAGTTCCTTGCAAGTGAGCACTCCCAACATGGTCCCTTACTCCATCAAGAAAGCAAGGAGAGTGGGGTGCCTGGGTGTCTCAGTGGGTTAAAGCCTCTGCCTTCGGCTCAGGTCATGATCTCAGGGTCCTGGGATCAAGCCCCACATCGGGCTCTCTGCTCAGCAGGGAGCCTGCTTCCCTTCCTCTCTCTCTGCCTGCCTCTCTGCCTACTTGTGATCTCTCTCTGTCAAATAAATAAATTTTTAAAAAATCTTAAAAAAAAAAAAGAAAGCAAGGAGAGTTTCTAGAGTGTCTGCTCTCAAGACAGTCATATAGTATAATGTAATCACAGGAGTGACTTCCAGGTTTAGCATGAAAACTTTCAGGTTTTTGGATGAAACTTTGCAGATTCGTTTGGTTAGAAGCAGTCACAGGTCCTATCCACACTAAAGGGGATGGGATCACACAAAGTTATGAACACCAGGAGGAAGACCGGGTGGGGGGGGGGGGGGCGGGTCGAAAGTGAGATATTTATCATCTGGCCTGCCTGCCGCAGTTGTAGAAAATAATAAAGGCTCATTAATTTAGGAAATATTTTTACAAACCTCGTTATTGTTATACCTAATTACATAATAAATGGCTATAAAATTAGAAGTGGAAATATAAAATGTCATAAATACCAATTAGAGCTACATTCAGGACTACCTGATTACTAGCTCTTCTAAAAAAATAATGCATTTTCATTAGTTTTATTTGGTTTTCACTTAGTGAATGGAAATATATACTTCTAGAAATTAAACTTAAATCTCAGTTTTTTGGTAAAAAGTGTTTTACTTTTTTATAGAATTACTTTTAAATTCAAGGACCCAATATTACCATCATAGTTTTAGTTTTTAAGGCCCTTTATTAAATAGCATTGTTAGTCAGTAAGAGGTATCAATTTTAGAAATATTGTATCCATAGAAAATGCATTATCTCTTTGATCTTGGTTACCCTGGTCTATGAGAGATAATATGAGAATCTGAATGTAAGAAATTTTTTTCTTAGATTTTTTTTTTTTTTTGACAGAGAGAGAGAGAGAGGGAACACAAGCATGGGGAGTAAGAGTAGGAGAAGCAGGCTCTCTGCTGAGCAGCACCCTGGGATCATGACCCTAGCCGAAGGCAGACGCCTAATGACTGAGCCACCCAGGTGCCCTGAATGTAAGAAATTGGACAGGAAGTGGTTTTTTTAATTCCCTCCAAATTGCAAGTGATGAAGACAATTTTTATTCAAAGCTATATCCCCTGCACCTAACTCACACTGGGGGCTCAGAAGTATTTATTGCATGAATGTTGCAATGTATTCAAACTCCGGTTCCTTTGCTCCATCCTCAACCCTTTCACCTTGCTTTCTCAAGCAAAGATGGTGCAAATACATAGAAAATCAGAGAGGAAAAGACAGCAAAATACTGTAGAAAACAATACACTTTCTTCTCCTGATTTGAACAATGTCTTCTTTGTTTATTTTAAAATGGCAAAAATAATATCCACTTCTTCGAAATAGTAGAGACTACCAACATATGGG
Source organism: Mellivora capensis (assembly GCA_004024625.1). Classification (NCBI taxonomy): domain Eukaryota; kingdom Metazoa; phylum Chordata; class Mammalia; order Carnivora; family Mustelidae; genus Mellivora; species Mellivora capensis. Next base: position 37,430 of record PISX010007009.1, on the reverse strand, counting down.
TTGCCTATTAAAAATTCAGTATAGAATACCTTTATGATGTTATTCTAATTTGATTTTTTGCCTGCTTAGTAATTCCATTTCTAGACAGAAATTGTATGAAAATATTCATTCTGCTCTACTTCACTTATGCCAAATAAATATTTGCACCTTATCAAAATTGGCAAGGACTGAAACCAATGAACTATTTTGCAATGAATACTGATCTAAACAACAGAAGGAGAAAGCCATGACAATTCCTGCCGTTCATATCAGTAAAGTGAAAAGTTTATAATAAGAAATGTAAAACCCATTCATAATATGTTTTAAATCTCTCTGCCAAACTCTGTTAACATCTGCCATGACTGCTAGGTATTCATGAACTTTTCATTTGCTTGAGTAAGTTGATAACCATGTAGTAATGAGTCTGTCGACTGATAATTCAGTGTCAACCAGGTGGATTAAAAAGCTCTGGTTTCCAAAACTCAATTGCATGTTTGAATTGTCATGGTTGAATTAGCAGAGAAGATGTTTCATTTATGATTTTTCTCCAGCTGAGCTTCATAGTTTGTGATATGACTATGAAGAAAGACATTGTTCAGGAAAGCACCCCAAAGAAAACCTATAAAAGTAACAATTCTTCTGCATTCCAGACAAGAAGTTGAGTCCCATGTCCGTGACTGCTGGCTGTTAAATGTAAGTTGTTTCTGCTCCTGTATGGACATTGCAATTCCATTCATCCAACTTGATGAGTATTTATTATGTGTTGAATATTGTGGTAAATTGCAGGTATCAAAACTAGATAAAGTACAGGGTCTTCTCTACAGGAGTTTCCCTTCTGGTAAGATAGATAAATGATTTCTACAAAGGAGGCAGATTTCTGCATGGGCTCCTGTTGCTTCTCAAAGAATCATTAATTTCCGTAAGAAAGTTATTTCAATCTAAATGTGTTTCGAAAACACATGAAATTCTCACAAAATTTGCAACTCAAAACTATTTGCTAATCTAGGAAAAGGGAGTATTATGGAAGGATAACTAATAGAACAATTTTTCCAGGGACTGTGTAGTCATGCTATCTCAATGTTTACCTGCACTCTTTTGTTAAATACGACTGCCCTGTTCTGGTTGCATAGGTAAAAGTGAATATTTGGGTTAATGACATATTTTTCTTTTCTATCTTAGAAAACCCAGTGTTTATTGGACTTTTGTATAAGCCATCACATGAGACACTTTGATAAAAAATGCCATTTACCATTTTTATCACTAGTCTATGGCTTTTTTTTTTTCCTCCTGGTCTCCTTTTCCCCTCTCACCTTCTCATTCCTGATCCTACCCACCAAATGCAGTTCTCCACCATGTTAATAGCAACTTCCTCACCTCTGAATCTTGCTCTGTCACTACTGAAACCCCCTTTCAAAAACTGTAATAGAAGAGTTCTGTTTAGAAAGTCATTTGAAAAATGTCAGGAACAACCCTTTGCCCTGTCTCCTTGGCATTCTGAAAGTTGCCAGTCAACCTCCCTGTGGTTCACTACCTACACCACAGTTTCAAGAACTGAACTGTGGGCCCTTGTTCAGTGTCCCCTGCTAAAAATCAGTGTAAACAGTTTAGATCAAATGGGCTTTCTGAACTCACATTTTAGCATGTTAAGCCACCACTATGGAATGTTTGGGATTCTATTAATACAGCTTTATAGCTTTAAAAGAAAGTATTCTTTCAGTACTGAAAAGGTAGCTGCTTTATTTTCAAGTGGCAAAAATGGCAGAAAAATTTGGTCTAGAATATAGCTAGTTGGAGTATCATAATCTTGTCATAAATAAGTAAAGGGTTATTTTACAAACTATAATTTGAAAATATATATACTTGGGTCAAAAATTATAGGCTGATAAATGTGAAATTCTAAGGTATATTGGAGAGTACGTATTTGAATACATATGAAAACTTCACTATCTAATGATTTCTGACATTCATTGTTCAGTGCTTCCCAAAAGCTAAAAGAACAAAAATACATTTTATAGTGATCCATATAATTTCATAGTTATTGCAGTTAAAAATAAGTGTAGTCTACTCTCTGTAGCACTACCTAAAACTCTATCCCTAAAAAATGACTCAGTAATATGTCTCAGCAGTAAAGAGAAGTGTTATTTTCTACTCTAACATGCCTTTCCTGGTATCCACTGCTGGAAGCCAGTCTCCCTAAAAAGTTCTCATGGCATTTTACTTGTACAGATTTATTACACTTAATGTATAGCCTGTGTTATTTTTATGCTAATCTTATCTTCCCTGCTATCCTGCCAAATTCTTAAATGATGATTCCACAACTCATCAACCTTCAGACTGTTATAATGTCTATCCTAATGCCTTGCATCCAATTATCACTTATTGAATAAATGTTGGCCCTGAATCAAGAATTAGCCATGATTATAGGCAAGCTATTAACAGATGGAAGTAAAGTCTAAATCTCCACTATCCTCCTCTTTCATTGCAGAGAATCACTGGTCGATACTCTTGAGCTGCTATATAAATGTGTAGTACTAAAAATAGTGGACAGACCATACATTCCAGTAACATGCATAATATTCAGGTTTTTGTCACACTAAGAAGTATTCAGAAGTGTTAACACAAAACCTTGAAAATTTATTTTTAGAATCCATTAAGAGTGATCTATTTAAGAATGAATCAGATTGTTATTTAGGGATAGTCTGGGTTTTACATTTAAATATACATATATACTATTTTTAGAATAATATATGGATATTTTTATTTGCTAAATATAATTTAGTTAAAATGGGGAAAATGTCTAAGTATTATCCCAAATATAATTTCCCAATTATATAAATCATGGGGGCATTATTTCATAGAATAAGAATAATATAATTAAAAATATAGTATGAATCACTTGTAAGGAACTGGATATGTATTAACACATTGAAGCTACACACCCACTGAATTTCTAAACTCTCCTCTTTTATGGAGGGCAAAAGGGAGACAGAAAGAGATGCTGACTGGCCCTACCTATCCTTCATATCTGCCCTTTCTCTTGTGCTTTTTTGCAGTGAGCTTCAGTGGCTACTTTTTTTCTGCCAGATATTAAATATTAATTTTATTAGTTTTATTTGGAATTTTGTCTTTGATTTTTCTTAAAAAAAAGTTTATATATTAGTGTATTAACTATAATCATTCATTTTATTTTCTGTCTCTGCTCTGGTCTGTGAACACTTTGAGAGAAGACACATGATGTGCCCGCTTTGATTTTTTGGTCCAGAGTACATTTAATACATTTTCATTAAAGGAATAAGCAAAACCATGAAATTTAAAATGATTTCAGCTTGCCTATGTGCCAGTGTAGGAATTTGGAGACCAATCATAAATAAGATCAATAGTTTGTCCACCCTGATTCTAGTGAAAATTGAGGGATTAGTGGGAGAATCCTAAAACTGATTTGATTTACTCTAGTATGGTCAGTGACTGGATTGGGATTGAATCATAACTTCTGGAATATGTGAGATGGGAGAAAGGACACGGAATTTGGAGTAAAAATTCTGAATTCCCATGCTAGACCTTCAAATTTCTGAGTGTGAAGTCTTGGACATGTTACCTAATATTCCCGAACCTCAGGAAGAGAGGGGATCTGAAATAGGGTCAACCAGTCTACCTTTCCTTACTTTAGGGATCTAATTTTAATCAAACCAATTTCTGTGGCTGAAGAATTCAGGCAGCACATAGTTTGAAATGTAGACGGATTCATTAGGCTAAATATTTTACATTAATATTTTACAATATTAAAATATTTTACATTACATATTTTACATTATTTACCATCTTGTTTCTCCAAAGTGGAATTAACGTAAGCCCAGTGCCCCAGATTTGCTGCATTGTCACCATGTTACTATTTTAGGCTTTCTAGTAGATGCTTGTTTTGAGAAACATTGTCTAAGCCCTTATTTTCCCTATGTTGGAGAGTACATACCTATAGCAATACCATTTATTTTGTGCTTAAAGGCTAGTTGTTCTTTGCAACAATGAAAGATTAGTCCTTTAGATAAGGACTTCTTTTTTACATTGTAGCTCAGCTGTGTGTTTAAGTCATTTATCCTTGTCTCATTTCTTTAGGATTTTTCACACATGCGACTGAGCATACTTCATTGATTTATTACCGCAGCATTTCAGTTTTGTTACTTGAACTTTTTTCCCTATACACAGACCTAGATCTGTGGAAAGTGTATCTCCTTTGGTGCTCCTCCCAAATCATGCGGGTGGCCAATGGAATCAATCTCTCACCTAAAACTTCCACCATATTGAAAACACGTGGAAGCCATTCTTCTGTCAGTGCCCATCACTTCTGCCTTCAGGGTTACTGGTATGAGACATTCCAACTAGGCTGTTCAGATAGGAATGTGAGTTAGTCTGGGCAGGAATTGTAAACCCAAGGGTGTTTTGCTGTTATTAACCACAGCATGTACATCCTGTTTCAGAGTCTTCTTTTTTGAACAAACGTGTGTGTTCACTTGCTCTAATTTCCTATTTCCTTCCTAACTAAAATAAAGTGGCTGACACCAGAGATTGACAGCTGGACAAAGAGAAAGTGGAGCCACATTTCCTTGTGCATCACTTACTTTTGGTTTGTCTGGTGTTACGTCACACATTGGTCATATTTGTGCGTGGGTACATTTAATATAAGAGCACACAACTGTTAATTAAATCAAAGAAATAAACTCCTAAATTCAGGATTCACACCCATTGCTATTACTTTAAAAGAACCCAAGTTTATCCTTCCTGCACGGACTAACTCACATTCTTGGCTGCAAAGGCCTACTTGGAATGTCTAGCCTTAGAAATACACATTTTGTGCAGTTATTTCTATCTCATATATTTAACCCACAAACTGAATATAGTTGAAAACAGGAGCAAGTCTGTTTCAAATCAAGTGACACACTTAGGATATTAAATAGATCATAGGAAAGCATACCGGCAGAGCATAAAGACTTGGAAATACAAAATCAGAATCAGTGAAAAGGAAAACACCTTAAATTTCCAACTACTACTAATACAAATTTTGCAAAAATTAGTAAAACTCCAGAGTTTTTTAAAATTATTTCAAAAATAAGTTTAAACCCCACAGATTTAGTTTCTGAGAAGTATTCTTAAAAATGAAATATCAAGGAATATTTCTTGGGATTTCTAAAGAGCCAATTTATAATGTGCTTACTGGTACATATAACATATACTTCTGTGAGTAGGTATAAGCATCACTGTAAAAGATGTAACTATTTTATTCCACAGAGTGCAAGGTTAAAGTAAGAGAATCTGAAGAAAAGAAAGGGAAATAGGACATTCAGGAATCCAATAATATAATATCCTATGACATAGCATGCCAGCTAACTTAACAATGAATTAGATGGCTAAAATGGAATTGAATTGATATCCTTTCTTGGGGAAAACACCAGGGAGTTTTCCATGAATAAGAGCCAATGAATCAAGACCAAAGGAAACTGACCACACCTGCCTTGGATAATAGAAGAATGGGATCTGGAACCAGAAATTGAGCAACCTAATGCATGCTGATAGAAACACCACCAGTGACTTCCCATAACCTTGAAACCATCTGCAGGTGGTTCCCTGTATCAGTAAAAGCAGGGCCGACAACCCTCAGCAAGCCTCCTTTAGTGTACTCCTACATTGCTCTAGAAACCAAGCCAAGTGGACATGCATTTCTAAAATAGAATGTGTCTTTTCTCTCTCCTTGTCTGTGGCTTCTTTGTGTATGTGTTGGCTACCACTGCTCAAAAGTGGCTTATGAGAAATGCAATGCTATTAAGATATACAAATAAGTCACATTTTTGTCTAAGCCAATGCAATAAATTTCCAGTCAGAAGAATCTTTTTGGCTACCTCGAAATAACCCAGAAGTCTCTGCTATTTATGTAGGACCTTCTGCATTTAGCTTCTTAATTCTTTTACTTTTTTTTTTAAGATTTTATTTATTTATTTGACAGACAGAAATTACAAGTACGCAGAGAGGCAGGCAGAGAGAGAGGAGGAAGCAGGCTCGCCGCTGAGCAGAGAGCCCGATGCGGGGCTCGATCCCAGGACCCTTAGATCATAACCTGAGCCGAAGGCAGAGGCTTTAACCCACTGAGCCACCCAGGCGCCCTACTTTTTTTTTTTTTTAACCTTTCATTTCACCATTTGTTTCCTTTGTCATAGATTAGGATAGCTCTTTTGTTGAGTTTCATATGTTTCATATGGGTGTTTTAGTAGTTAAATGAAGTTGACAGATAACTAAATCAACAGAGCTTTATTATCTTATATATGTAAATCTCTGTTGTAGGAATTCTGTAGGTTAAAAACAGATATGTCTGTCTTCTCACTCAAAAACAGATGATCTAGTAATTTAGAGAAACAGTAATATGCTTTGTAAAGTTGTTAATTTGTGTATTACTGACAACAACCTGTGCACAGATTGCCTTAAAGGGTGAAGCTGCATTTTTAAGAATTCCTGCAGTAGAGTTAAAAATCAATTTCTGAAAACAAATCCTAGAATTTTTTTTTTGGTGTCTAAACTTAAATGGAATTATTTTCAGCACAGTTAGCTATATTCACTGGTCAAAATGCATTCTATTCTAAAAATATTTTAAACTTATTTTAGATAAAGTATTAGAAACAAACAATGGGATATTAAAGTGCATATCTGTGGACTAGAGATGAGAAAATCGTACTAGCATATTGTTTTAGGTAACTTTGTGGAAATCCTAATGCCAAAATAGACCCCACAATATTAAATGTTTGATTTTGATACACATTATAGTTCTTTCTTTTGTTAAAAATCATAGTAGAATTTCAGTAAATGCTCCTTTTTAGATTTTTTCTTCATTTGTACCAAGAGGTATTTGGTAAATATTTATATGAAAATATGAAAAAATATTTATATGAAAATATGAAAAAAATCTAACCAAAGATTAAATTTTTCAAAAAATTCAGGACCCATATTTTAAATCCATACTGAGCTCCTTTAGAAACTATTAGAACAATTTTATACTGAAATCAGGTTTCCTGTATATAGCAAGTACTTCATAACCCGATACTTCAAAAAACACAAATACTTCATAAAGTTGTTCTTTCTCTGTTAAAAGTTCTAAAATATACTTAAGCTATTAGCTCAAGAGGAATGTGGTAAATGCCTAAGATGACAAAGCAATAAAGCATTGACTCTTCCAACAACAAAGCAGTCCAGGAAAGATTTGATCAATGAAGAAAAGTCTAGAAAAGTCTAGTGAATGTTGGTAGTCAGAAACTTGGAAATAGGTTTTTCTAAGATCACATGTGAACATTACTGTATGCTAACATATGCCCCAGTAAATGAGTTAGATTGGTAAAAAGAATAAAACTGGAATTTGACACTGATTCTGATTATATTGTGCTGATTGAGCCATAATTATTCTAGAAACCTTGCTGATACATTGCCATTCATTCATGGAGTCATTCATTAATTTATTCATCATATGCATTCATCATATAAAGTGTGTATGCCCCCAGGTTACTCATACAGTAAAGGAAGGAAATGGGCTTGTTAAAATAAAACAATGTGACTAGATCTATGTTATAAGCTGGAGTTAGAACTATGTAGGAGAGGCCAGGAAAGTATTCATAGTGGAAATTGCTTTGGGCTGCATCTTGAAGGATGTCCAGGAATTTTCCTGAATAGGAGAAGAATTTTATATAAAGAGAATAACATTAGCCAGAATTTTTAAAGTTGTTTTCTGAGAACTAGGTGTCAAATAAATAAGATGTCCGTACCTAAATACGTATGATAAACACTGGGTTACACAAAGACAGAAAGGTTTCTTTAATGCAGAATGCTCACAAATTTTAGCAACTGTTTCTTAAATTTTCTTGATTATAAATGGAATTTAGGTCAATTAGTCAAAACACTGACTTCATGAACTCATGGTCTTAATCTGTTCAGACTTCTACACCAAAATACCACAGGCTGGGTAGCTTATAAACAGAAACTCATTCCTCACAATTCTGGTGGTGGGAAATAAGAAATCAGAGTGACAGCATGGTTATGTTCTGGTACAAGCTATCTTTCAGGTTGCAGACTTCTCATTGTGTCTTAATGCAATAGAAAAGCCTAGGGATCTCTATCAGGCCTCTTTTATAAAGGCACTAATCCTTTTCATGGGCTTTGTTCTCATGATCTGAGCACCTCCCAAAGGCCACACCTCTGAATACCATCACATTGAGTATTAGGATTTCAACTTATGAATTTGAGAGGGACACAAATATTCAAGCCATAACACTTACCTCAGATATATGATTCATAATCTTTCAAATAGGTCTGAAATTCCATAACTTTTGGCAATGTCCCAGTTGATTCTTAAGGTCTTCAAGTTTGAAAAATACTAATGTTTAGCAATTGTGCAGTCAAGATCTTCATAAGGAGAACGTAGCATAGGCCACTTTTCAAACTTAATTGACACTATAACTTTTACATGAGAAATCCTTACTTAAATGTTGTGAAATAATTGTGTTTCTCAGAGCATCTGTTTCTGAACACAAGGTATAGGACTTGCTACACAAGAATGTAGAGGTGCGACAATGAAGCCAGGTTAAGGTGTTTGTACTTTATCTTATAAGTGATGGGAAGCCAAGAATGATTTCTGAAGCCAGTAAGATTAGGTTTGGAAATGTCCATTAGTGACTTTATATAAGCTTCATCTCGTGGCATAGCATAATCATGGTTATGAAGTTACACATAATGTAAGACAATGATGAGAACAAATAGAAAATTAAATAAGAGAGGATCATATAAAATGGAGTGAGCAGTGAAGGTAGTGCACCAATGCATTCAGTATTGAATTTACACTTTTGCAGTGAATGAGTCATAAATGTGGCTAAAATTTTCTAATGGGCGACTGAAAAAAGAAGGAAAAATCAAATTTAAGTTCAAGAATGGTGTTGCTTGATTTGTTGAGTGGAAGAATAAAAGAATGATGGACTTACTGAATAACTGAATGGAAATTTACTTTTTAAGAAAAGAAATCTAGTAGCTTCATGGAAGATGGAAGGTTGAAGGAAATTCTGGTGGCTAAAGCACGAATTTAATAATCTAAGTGAGAGGTAGTTATAATATGATAATCTAAGTGACAGAGAATAAGGGGCTACTAGTACAAATTGGTAGGAAAAAGCAGTTTCAAGAAACAATTCTGAGATTAAATGGACAGTTTTTAGTGATTTGATAATGGAGAATAAAAAGAAAACACATAATGACAGCAGAAGATGAGACAAGGGTTCTAAATGACAGTGTACATTATTTTAAAGATTTTTTTTAATTTTATTATTTTTTTTTTTTGGCAGACACAAGTAGGCAGAGAGAGAGGAGGAAGCAGGCTCCCTGCCGAGCAGAGAGCCCGATGCGGGGCTCCATCCCAGGACTCTAGGATCATGGCCTGAGCTGAATTCAGAGGCTTTAACCCACTGAGCCACCCAGGCACCCTGACAACGTACATTATTTTAAAAGATAAAGATTATAGAATGGAAACTAATTTGAGGAAGTGGTGCTTGAAGGTGAAAAAATGAGTTCAATTTGGAATATATTAAGTTTGACATTTCCATGGGCTGTTGGAAATATATTTTGTGGAATTCAGGAGAGAATGTATAGGCCAGTGATTTTTCATCTAATAATCCATGTAGATTTTCTAGGACAGCAATAATATCAATTAGACTATCTCTTCATTTCCTAATAATACTTTAAAATTGTGAACAGAAAGGCTATCAGAAAATAAAGATAAGTATTTTCAACATACCATAATATTATTTGAGAAAAGCTATTAAAAATATAACCATGACTATTTAAGAAACTATTTTTTATTGTGAAAAGAGTAGAAAACACTTATTTGAAGAATCTTAGAACTAAAAGAAAACATCTAGCCTAAAAAATTCATATTAATACTATACATATCTTTCTTATAAAGGAAACAAATCGGGAATAGTGTTTTAATAGATATTCTGCTTTATCGAGGTGCTTTGTCAGAAATGAAGAGGCAAACAAAGCTATAGTTCATAAACACCACAGCAAACAACCAACCAACCAACCAACCAGTATTTCATTGTGATATAATGCAAAGATGAAAAGAAAATTGATTAAAATTAGTTCTTCTCTAACTAGCCTTAAGATGCTAGAAAAGTATATCAAAAACTGTATTTAAATTATTCTGAGTAAATTTGTTAAATTAATAAATAAAAAGGGAAGAATTATTTAAAAGTCTTTTACAAAGATTATTTTTTCACACATTAAAAACCTCTTCGGGACATGCTGCAACGTGACTAGGAACACTTCAGAAACTCTATGTAACTGTTAGATCTTAGGAAAAGGAGAAGGTGATGATTTTTCCTTTTTCCCTTCAGGCTCCATGGGGCAGTCCCAAGTGAATCGCAGTTTTAGAACAAACCTGTCAAATTCTGTAATTCCAGACAGCTGCAGTCCTGAGCTATCCTTCCCTGGGCTCTGGATGGAGTGGGACTGGGGAGAAGATGCTGAGCTGGTTTAGTCTGGGTGTCACAGTGCAGGTTATTAAAATAGGTGATCCAAGCAGCCACATTCAGAAGTAAAACCAAAACCAAAACTAAAATCTGAGTAGTATGTCAACTTTATTTGTCAGTTTCAAGGCAAAGAAAGAGGAAAACCTATGCAATAATCACTCCGGTTAGAAACAAGAAATTCCAGATAGGAAGAGGAAAGTTTGGGACCAGAAAGGTGAGGGGCGGAGCTTAAAAATCCTCTTGGTCTGTGGCTACTTCTGATTTTCCCAGAGCACATGAAAACTTGGAGAATAGGAAAGAAGAACTAAGGGAACAATTCTCAATTTAGTCATTGAAAATGAATGTCAGTGATTGCCTGCTCAAAGAAACTGAACAAATCAGTTATTGCAACATAGGTTTTAAAGCTCCCTGAGATTAATTCATTCTGTATCACCCAAAGGTTAGTTTATTTAGTGAGCACAAAGTGCCAGAAGCTGAAAATGAGGCAAGGAATGGACAAACTCTATTCTCACGGACCATTTTAGGGGTGGTCAGGGTCCAAAAACAATAATCACAAGAAAATTAATTTGAATTCATATAATAAGAATATGATTTTAAATCATTTGGGAAAAGACAAAAATAATGTGATAAAATCTACCAAAGTATTCTAGCAATTTGAGCTTGAGAAAGCATGAGATTTTTGAAGCCAAGCTCAAATATTACTCTTCCTCAGAGGCTTTCCTAAATTAAGTGGTATCACATTTGCCTTCGTTGGAAAGTCTTCAGGTCCAAGTACTTATTCAGACAATGAGTGAAGTCTCATTTAGGGGACTCATTTATCTCTGTTTTTGCTCCATCCTGTGTTCTCTAACTTTATTACAGAGTCCATTTTGGAAGCCTATCTTCAAGGAATTTGACAGATTTGATCCCTGGCCAACATACCAACCATTCCTCATAGGAGCTCCTAATGTTTAAACAAAAGTCTTTGGAAGCACAATAGATCACATAGGTACTTTGTGCTCTAAATTACAATCCTCATCTGGGCCACCAACACATCTGGAGCAGTTGGTTAGCTACTTATTACCCACTCTATAAATACTTGTTGACTCAACTGTGTGTGAGGTTCTATTGTTTGCCCTCTGTAAGTCATATTTCCACAAAGGGAATGTAAGCAATATGATATTCAAAACAGCACTGTCTTCTCTGTTCATATATCATTCCTTATTTTTCCCTTCTAAAATTCACAAAAGGAAAAAACAGTCACTTTTTTAATCTTTCACACTGATTTTTCTATATAAACTTTAGAGACATGTTGAGTTAATGTAAGTAGACTTCGTGAGAGCCAAGTTGCAATTTCAAAAAAAAAGGAAGCCGAGTCCAGTTACATTTGTAACATATCTTAATATCTCTTTAAAGGGAAAAAAGAAGGTTTGAAAAGAGAAATGATGGTGATGATGAAAGAAAAAACACAGGGAAGATTTAGAGGAGTTCAGTGAGGACCACAGAATCGGAAAGAAATACATGATGACTGAGGTTAAGAAAGAGACAGAGGGAAAACTTGTCATAAATTCCGGTTTAAATAACAGACAACTATGAAGCATAGCTTTTTATACATGGGATGGGGTTTGACTTGCATTATAAGCATATGTCTGCTATCCTTAAATGATATAAAATAAGGATTCACATACTTGTAATTAAGATGTACAATAAGAACTGTACAATTATAAAATAATGTTATTGTTAAATAACTTAAAAAATTTATTTTACAAAAATAGAAACTGAGGCAGAGATGATTGATTGGCTTGCTGCTGGTCATTGCCTAAATTGGTAGCAGAACTAGCAGTTCAACTGGTGGTTGAACTCAGTTTTGTATTATTCAGCCCAATACACAAATATAATTTGCTTTTGGTACACGAGGCTTATCTTTTGTTATATTGAACTTTACTAAGATAAAGCTGATGGTTGTACATAGCAATAAAACTGGTTGTGTGGCTCTTTAACATATTTCAACAGTTTGAAATCTCCCAAAAAGTAGTAGAAGAGAAACCATCCTTACGTTTTTCTGTATTTTACTATATAGAAACACTATTAAGAGATTTTTGAGATAAACAAATTCTTTTTTAGACCATTCACCCATAACTACAAATTTAAAATATTCTCCCCCACCAAATGAATATTTCTGAATGCTGAATTTAGTCAAAATAAAGAAATGCAGGAGCTGGGCCACCTAGGTATCTCAGTAGTGTGTTCTACCCCTGTATTGGGCTCCAGAATGGGCATGGAGACTACTTTAAAAAAAAAAATGAGGAGTTACAGCAGGATGAAGAATAGTAGCTATTTTTGATGTTCTCTAAAGCAAAATATATCTCAAACCATTCATGAAATTAAATTATAAGTATGAATATATATATATTTTAAAACAAGTAGAGTATTTTAATATGCATTTTTAGCTAGCGTTTTCAGATTTTTAAAATTAACATATAATGTATTACTTGTTTCAGGGGTACAGGTCTGTGAATCATCAGTCTTACACAATTCACAGCACTCACCACAGCACACACCATCCCCAATGTCCATCACCCAGCCACCCCATCCCTCCCACCTCTCTCCCCTCCAGCAACCCTCAGTTTGTTTCCTGAGATTGAGTCTCTTATGGTGTGTCTCCCTCCCTGATCCCATCTTTTCATTTTTCCCTCCCTTCTCCCACGATTATGCTAAGTGAAATAAGTCAATCAGAGAAAGAGAATTATCACATGATCTCCTTGATATAAGTGTGAATATTTAAAAATATTCGAGATTCCATACAAATTTTAGGAATATTTTGTTCTAACTTTGTGAGAAATGCTTTTGATATTTTGATAGGGACCGCATTAAATGTGTAAATTGCTTTGGGTACTATAGACATTTAACAATATTTGTTCTTCCAATCCATGAGCATGGAATGTGTTTCCACTCCTTTGTGTCCTCTTCAATTTCTTTCACAGTGTTTTATAGTCTTCAGAGCCCAAGCCTTTCACCTCTTTGGTTAGGTTTATTTCTAGGTACCCTATGGGTTTTGGTTCAATTGTAAATGGAATTGATTCCTTAATTTCTCTTTCTGCTTCTACATTATTGCTGTATGGAAATGCAACAGATTTCTATAGATTGATTTTGTACCCTATGATTTTACTGAATTTATCAGTTCTAGCAGTTTTTTAATAGAATCTTGAGGGTTTTCTATATAGAGTATCATGTCATCTGCAAATAGTGCCAGTTTGACTTCCTTCTTGCAATTTGGTGCCTTTTAATTCTTTTTCTTGTTTTTTAATTGCCGTGGCTAGGACTACCAGTACTATGTTAAATAATAATGGTGATAGTGGACATCTCTGTCTTGTTCTTGACAGCAGAGAAAAAATAGAGCTTTTCCTCATTGAGGATGACGTTAGCTGCGAGTTTTCCATATATGGTCTCTCTCTCTCTCTCTCTCTCTCTCTTTTTCCCCAAAAAATTGTCCTGGGCTTCAAACAACCCTGCTATTTATTTATTTATTTATTTATTTCTAACATCTTAATTTTATTTTTTCAGTGTTCCAAGATTCATTGTTTATGAACCACACCCAGTGCTCTATGCAATATGTGCCCTCCTTAATACCCACCACCAGGCTCACCCATCCCCACCCCCTCCCTTCCAAAACTCTGTTTGTTTCTCAGAGTCCACAGTCTCTCATGGTTCATCTCCTCCTCCAATTTTCCCCAAGTCACTTTTCCTTTCCTTCTCCTAATGTCCTCCATGTTATTCCTTATGCTCCACAAGGAAGTAAAGAAGATGTGTTCCATATATACAATGGGATATTACACCTCCATCAGAAAGGATGAATACCCAACTTTTATATCAACATGGACAGGACTGGAGGAGATTATGCTGAGTGAAATAAGTCAAGCAGAGAAAGTCAATTATCATATGGCTTCACTTACTTGTGGACCATATATGGTCTCTTATATTGAGGTTTATTCCCTCTAAACAGACTTTGTTGAGGGTTTTTTATCATGAAGGGAGGGCACACATTGGCAAATACTTTTTCTGCATCTACTGAAATGATCATATGGTTCTTATCCTTTCTTTTATTAATGTGGTGTACCACACTGATTGATTTGTGACTACTGAACCACCCTCACAACCCAGGAATAAATACCTCTTGACTGTGGTGTATAATTTTGTAAAATATATTTTAGATTCAGTTTGCTAGTACTTTATTGAGACCTTTTGCATCCATGTTCATCAGGGATATTGGTCTATAGTTCTCTTTTTTAGTAGAAAAATAGGCAGATAGATCAATGGAACAGGATGGAAAACCCAGATATGATTCCACAATTATATGGTTGATTAATCTTTGACAAAGCAGGAAAGAATATCCAACGTAAAAAAAGACAATGTTTCGACAAAGGGTGTTGGGGAAAATGGACAGCAACATGCAGAAGAATGAGACTTAGCCACTTTCTTACACCATATACAAAAAATAACTTCAAAATTAATGAAAGACCCAAATGTGAGAAGTGAAACCTCTAAAAACTCTAGAGGAGAATACAGGCAGTAATCTCTTTGACATTGGCTATACCAGCTTCCTTCTACATATGTCTCCTGAGGCAAGGGAAACAAAAACAAAAATAAACTATTGGTATTTCATCAAAATAAAAAGTTTCTGCACAGCAAAGGAAACAACAAAACTAATAGGCAACCTACTGAGTAGGAGAAGAAATTTGCAATGACATATCTGATAAAAGGTTAGTGTCCAAAATATATAAAGAACTTATAAAGCTCAACACCCAAAAAGTAAATAATCCAATTAAAAAATGGGCAGAAAATATGAATAGACATTTCTCCAAAGAAGACATACAGAGGGCTGATAGACACATGAAAGATGTTCAACATCACTCATCATCAGGGAGATACAAATTAAAACTGCAATGATATATCACCTCAAACCTGTAAGAATGGCTACACTCAACAACACGGGAAACAACAGGTGTTGGTGAGGATGTGGAGAAAGGGAAATCCTCTTGCACTGTTGGTGGCAATGCAAACTAATGCAACAATTCTGGAAAACAATATGGAAGTTCCTCAAAAAGTTAAAAATAGAACTACCTTATTCACTACAACTACAACTACAGCAATTCACTACTAGGTATTTACTCAAAGAATGCAAAAAAAAAAAAAAAAACTAATTAAAAGGGTTATATGCACCGTGATGTTTATATCAGCATTATTTGAAATAACCAAGATATGGAAAGATCCTACATGCCCATTGACAGATGAAAGGATAAAGATGTAGTCTATATACACAATGGAATATTACTCAGCCATAAAAAATGAATTCTTGCCATTTGCAACAACACAGATGGAGCTAGAGAGTATTGTGCTAAGCAAAATAAGTCAGTCAGAGTAAAATAAATACAATATGATTTTACTCATATATGGAATTTAAGAAACAAAACAAAAGAACAAAGGGGGAAAAGAGAAAGAAGCAAGCCAAGAAACAAACTCTTAACAATAGAGACAAATTAATGCTTACCAGAAGGGATGTGGATGGAGAGATGTTTTAAATAGATGATGGGGATTAAGGAATGCACTTGTGATGAGCATAGTATGGAAGCGTTGAATCACTATATTTTACACCTGAAACAAATATTACAAGTATGTAAACTAACTGGAATATAAATAAAAATTAAAAAAATAAAAATATGTGAATGAATCTGATTTAATATGTTTTAATCCTTTAAAAGAGGGTAACCACTTGATGTAAACCTTCATACTTCTTACTCTTGGCCTGCTTTAGGCTTTGACTTTTCTTCTTCCTTCTATCTTTTTTGGAAGGTTTATTCTACTTATGTTGTAGAAATACTAACATAGAAGTAAAACAAAACAAAACAACAACAACAACAAAAAGACAAAACTTCTTACAAAATCCATTCCTCCTCATGAAGTAGGAAAGAGCTATAAAATAATAGTTAATCAAAGCTTTTTTTTCCTGCCAATATCCACCCCATCACATTTTTTGTTCCTTCTTCTTAGTAGCTTCACAAAGCTAATAATAACTAACATTTGTATGCTGCATTCTAGCTTACCATTCCAGCTTTTTCACAAGAATTGCCTCATTTAGCCCTCACACTAAGCCTTTAGGGTGGCTATTATTATCACCATCAAGCTGCAGACAAGGAAACTAGGATTCAAAAAAGCTATACAGCTTGTAAAGTCGGTTTCAATATTCACTGGACACATTATGCAGCCATTTAAAAATGAGAATTTTGTTGACAATTTAATGACATGGAAAAATGTTCATGAAAAATAAATTTAAAAAATAGCGGACCATAAACTATAGTAAGTGGATCCAATTTTCTCCTTTCTGCACTTCAAATTTTCCATAAAAATCATGCACTAATTTTCATAATATGATTAGATCTATAATAATTTTTATTGTCTAGCAAAATCAACATTGACCCCAAACTATGTTCAGTTCCACTACCAAATTGCTTACAGAAGAACTATTAATGTTATAACAATGTAACTATTAAAAAAATTTTTGCAAAGAATGAATTAGGTTTTGCACATGAAGAGGTTAAATTTTAAATAAAGTCATCTGTGTTTTATTCTCATTTTTCACCAAAAAAACTATCAGATTAGGTGCCTATCAATAGAAATGGACTAAGAGGATATACATTGTCTAGGGAATCTTAACATTTTTCCATTTTTCTGAGGATAATGCAGGACTTAAAATATCTAAGACATTGATAGTTAATTATTTTGTGCTAGGTGTTTTTGAAAGCACCGTAATAGATTAATTCATTGAAATCTGACAACATTTATATGAAATTGGTCTTATTTATGAAGCACTTTTACAGCTTAGGAAACTTAGACTTGGAAATGTAAGATGCATTGCTCATATTTATAACAAATGAATAAAACTCAAACTCAGCTATTACTTTTTCCAAAGCCCCTGTTCTCAAACTACTAATCCTGCACTTCTTATATTGAAGAAAGTATGAGTAATCTTAACCTCTATGACCTAAATTTCACCTAGTAATCTTAATCTATTAGCTCAAATTGTTAACCTCCTTCATTATTTATTTTAAGTTTTAGAACCAAATTTAGCTCTTGGTTCTATTGTTTATTAGGTAGCTATCTGTAATTATAGAGATAAATATAAATACACTGTTTTGCTGGCTTCTATTAACTAGTCATTTGAGGAGTTCAGTGAACTGAAGAGTAAACAAAAAATTCCCCCAGTGATGAATTCACAATTTTCCGGGCTTAATGAATCTTGAAATGTCAAGTCATCAGATTTTTATATCCCAATTGAATTTGCATTTTGGAACTTATAAACAGGAAAAAAAATCACTCAAAATATCCTTTTATTCATCAAATACTGATCACAAGGGGTCTTCATCTTTATATCATGAAGTGGAACTTTTTGAAGGTGCTCTCCATTTGAGTTTTTACATCAGTAATAGGTTGTCTTGACATTTATCCAAACCATATTTGAAAAACTAAATTATCCCCTTATCTTTGCGGTAATAATTCTGACTCTTCTGACTCTGCTAAACTCTCTGGAAGGTCACAGGTTTAAGACTGTAATGTATCAAGATAAAAAATGCCAAATGTCATGTGGGAACTGAAATGGCACATCCAAGGAGAAGTGACTAATCTAAGGAGAAGCATTTTCTTGGTGATTGCAGCTTTCTCTTGTTTATTTTCTATGTAAAAATACATTTTATCATTTTATTTAGTTTCATCTTTTAGTGAATCATTGCCTTCACATAATAGTCTATTATGTTCTCTACATTCAATTTGGTATAACATGTGATAAGAATAATTTTAGAGTTGACATAGTCTTTCTAAATATTTCACTGATCTTTATTATTTGCTTTTGACACACTGGCCATCATCATGCCTATTGCTCATTCATTATACTCTCACTAAAGCAGAATAACATAAATTGTCTGCTTTTATATGTGTATATATCTATATATATCTATATATCAGATTTTTACTGACATATTATTTACTTGACAGACAGAGATCACAAGTGGGCAGAGAGGTGGGGGTGGGGGGTGGGGGAAGCAGGCTCCCTGCTGAGCATAGAGCATGATGCAGGACTTGATCCCAGAACCCTGAGATCGTAACCTGAGCTGAAGGCAGGGGCTTTAACGCACTAAGCCACCCAGGCACCCCTGCTTTTATATTTCATATGAATTGTTTTGCTCATTGCACAAAATAAAATGCTATGCTATTTTCTGTGACATTGTGATCCAAACTGCAAATGCACATGTACAAGATTTTAAAGGTTCTCAAATGTGAGCATTTTTCAGTTACAAAGTAATTTATCCCAAGTTCCATTAAAGAATATGCTTTGCCATGTACTTATATTTTAAATATTAAGCCTTATGAATCAAACCCAAAGAATGTGTAAGTATAGAAATATCATAATTGTAAATAATTCACTGTAAACATTCATTGCAAATAATTTTGTCCTTATTACAATGTAACAGAATTGCAAAATTTTATTTATTATAAATAAAAACTATCTATTACAATTGGAGTCAGACTTGTCTAGCAATAAGGAAATTCTGAAATTAAAACTAGAAAATCTGGGTTATAATTTTTTCCATTTACTAAATCTGTGAACTCCAATTTAATCTTCACTGTATGTTTTAAGGGCATCTTGCAAACTTTGATAGGGTTAACAGGACAATTTATTTATAAACCCCTTGAGACTCAAAAAAAACTAGTGGAGGATATACACATCTTTTTTTTTATATATTTTATTTATTTATTTGACAGACATCACAAGTAGGCAGAGAGGCAGGCAGAGACAGAGAGAGGGGGAAAGCAGGCTCTCCACTAAGCCGAGAGACCGATGCGGGGCTCCACCCCAGGATCCCGGGACCACGACCCTAGCCAAAGGCAGAGGTCTTAATCCACTGAGCCACCCAGGCACCCCTATACACATCTTTTTTATTATAAATATCATTATTAAGAACAATAATATTCCTTTAAATAGTATAATTATCTGAAGCTTGTTATTTTTCACTGGGTGAATATTAAATTGATTCCCACATGTACAGTACAAATCCGATATCTCAAGGTAGTTCTTGTCCAGGGGAAACAAGTCTACTAGCCTCAGCATTGTAATTTTGTTTTAATCAGTTTCTTTAAACTTATGGTACTGTAAATATTATATCTATTTATGTTATTTTCTTTGTACTAGAATCAAAGTATTCTATAGCCACATCTGTGTACCTCTAGACAGCCTACACTGCTTGGGATGAATTTTTTATGTATATTCCTCTACTTTAATATTATTGATATTGTTTGTTGTTGTTGTTTTTACAGCAACTTTTTACCTAAAATAATTATAAATTCACTGGAAATTACAAAAGTAGTAGAGAGGTTGCATATGCTGTTCACCCAGTTTCCCCCAAAGGCAACATCAAACAATTGTAATACGGGTTTCACTTATTTGCGGAGCATAACAAATAACACGGAGGACATGGGGAGATGGAGAGGAGAAGGGAGTTGAGGAAAATTGAGGGGGAGATGAACCATGAGAGACTATGGACTCTGAAAAACAACCTGAGGGTTTTGAAGGGGCGGGGGGTGGTAGGTTGGGGGAGCCTGGTGGTGGGTATTATGGAGGGCACGCATTGCATGGAGCACTGGGTGTGGTGTAAAACTATGAATTCTGTTATGCTGAAAAGAAATGAAATAAAAAAAAAAAAACCAATTGTAATACGGTAGCAAAAGCAGGGAATTGACATTGGTGCAATCCCCAGACCCCTTCAGATTTCAGCAGTTTTGTTGTTGTTGTTGTTGTTGTTGTTTTCTGTTTTTAAGATTTTATTTATTTATTTGTCAGAGAGAGAGAGAGAGCGCGAGAGAGAGAGCACAGGCAGACAGAGTGGCAGGCAGAGGCAGAGGGAGAAGCAGGCTCCCTGCTGAGCAAGGAGCCTGATGTGGGACTCAATCCCAGGATGCTGGGATCATGACCTGAGCCGAAGGCAGCCGCTTAACCAACTGAGCCACCCAGGCATCCCAGATTTCAGCAGTTTTTCATGCACTTGTTTTTTTTCTCTGTAAATTTCTATATAGGCTTACTGCTAATACACGTTTATTTAACCACTACCATAATTGAGATACTGAATTTTTCCATCACCACAAAAATTTCCCCCAGGCTACTCCTTGATTAATGACAGCTGTCCTTTACTAATACTAATCTGTGTATGCCATTATTATTTTATCATTTCAAGAATTTTGTGTAAATATTATCATACAATATGTAATCTCTGCAGATTACTTTTTTCACTCAATATAATTATTTTGATATTTAATCAGGTTGTTGTATGTATCAATATTTCATTCATTTTCATTAGTGAATAGTATTCTATGATACACTGCATTCCATGGGGATGTGGCACAGTTTTTTTTGTTTCTTTGTTTTTTTTAAGGCCATTTAGGTTGTTTGCAGTTTGGGGTTATGACATGTAAAACTGTTGTGACCCTTCATGATACATTTTTGCGTATATGAATGTGAGTTTTCATTTCTCTGGGATAAGTGACCAGGAATGGGACTGTTGGATTGTATGAAAAGTGTATTTTTTTTAAATGAAATTCTGAAAGTATTCTTCAGAGTTGCTGTACCATTTATATTTATATTCCTACCAGCATTCTCTGAATGAAGAAATTTCTCCACATCCTAACCAGATTTGTTGTTATCACTATTTTTAAACTCATATTAATTGTAGGAATACCTCATCATGGTTTTAACTTACATTTCACTAAATGTTTAATGACGTTGAATATTTTGTTATGTGCTTATGTTCTTATATGACATTTGTATATTCTTTTTTGGTACAATGTTCCATGTCTTTTGCCCTATTTTAGATTATTAGATTGTGTGTGTGTGTGTGTTTATGTTTACTATTACATTTTGAGAGTTTATATATACACTAAATATGAGTCCTTTTTCAGATATGTGGTTTGAAAATAGTTTCTCCCATTTTAAATTGCCTTTTTATCTTCTTAACAGGATCTTTATTCTTTTTTAAGATTTTATTTATTTCACAGAGAAAGACAGCATGCAAGCAGGTGGAGTAGCAGGCAGAGGGAGAGGGAAAAGCAGGCTCCCCACTGAGCAGTGAGCCCAAATTGGGGCTGGATCCCTGAAGGCATATGCTTAACCAACTGAGCCACCAAGGTGCCCCTTAGCAGGACCTTTAACTTTGATTAAGTAAGTTTATTAATTTTTTTATTGTGCTTTTCTTTTCCTATTTAAGAATTCTTCACCTACCCCTAGGTCCTCCATATTTTCTCCTATATTTTCTTCCATAAGTTTCAGGCTTTATTATTCTACATTTAAATATTTAATCCATTTAGAGTTAATATTTGTATAACATGTGAGGTTTAGGCTGACTTTTGTTGTTGTTATTATTGTTTTTTGTTTTTTATATTGTTTTGTTTTGTTTTTGCCAATATGTATCCCATTGTTCCAGCAATTTTAGAAAACTATAACATCTGGGATCATGACATGAGCCAAAGGCAGCTGCTTAACCAACTGAGCCACCCAGTCATCCCTATTCATCTTTTTCAAAATTGTTTTAGCTATTCTAGTTTCCTTGCTTTTTCCTATAATTTTTAGGATAAACTTTTTAATATCTATAAAACATGTTACTAGGATTTTGATAGGAATTGCTCTATACTTATAAATCAGTTGGGGAAGAGTCAACATCCTTACTACATTGAGTTTTCAAAATCATAGAAATGGTCATGTCTTTTCATTTAGTTAGATCTTTGTTTCCTTTTATCAGTGTTTTGTAATTTTCAGTATACAAATACTATACATGTTTTATTTTTATACCTATGTATTTCATTTTCTGAGATATTATAAATGGTATTGTTTTAATTTTTGTTTCCATGTGTTTATTGCCACTATACAGAAATATATCTTTATATGTTGATTTTGTATACTGAGAACTTGCTGAACTCACTATTAGCTCTAGGAAGTTTTGTTTTGTTTTTGGTCTTTGTTTTTGTTTTGTAGACTCCTGGGATTTTTCTATGTTTATTATAATGTCCTTGGCAAATGGGGAAAATTTTATATCTTCCTTTCCTATTCCTTTCCTATGCCTTTTATTTCCTTTTCTTCCCTTATTAACTATCTAGGCATTCCAGTACCATACTGAATAACAGTGGTTAGAGTTGACATCCTTGCCTTATTTCTCATTTTACTATTAAGCATTATATTAGCTATAGAGTATAGCTTTACTATTTTAAACTTAGTTTTGAATTATTGACCATTACATTAAACAGTCTTAAATTTGTTTTATAACAAACAAATGCTAGAATTCTTGTTCCTAGATTTCAGATGTCAGGATAACAAACACCTGCCTCTTACAAAACTTGTAGTTTCATTACATTCATGATATTTGGTAATTCTTTAGCTTCAAGTGAAATGTGATATGAAGTAGAGGGCTTATGAGTGCTGACCAGAGTCAATGTGTCTGTATTTATCTCATAATTCATATCACCCAGCTTTAACTCTCAACAGTAATTAAGAATCAGCTTCTTATCCTGGGAAAGTTTGCAAAAGTTGACCTTGCCATAGTAATAGTATATGACAGGGGTTAGAATACCCCAAATCAGGGCAGTTATCCAATCCTGAAGGGTAAGAGAATGGAAAACATAACTCTTCCCTCTGGAAAAAAAACAAAAAACAAAAAAACTCCATTCTGAATTACTTCTAAAAGCATAAATTATATTACTATGCCCTAAAAAATTATCCCCAGTACTATATATATTTATGTATATTTGTAAGTCCTTTAAATTCACTGGATTTATAATTTTATTAGATAATAACTAGATATGTGTTTTAGTATTTTTTTTAATTTTCAGATGTTCATCTTAAGTTAACAGCAATATGCACAGTTTAAGTAAGTGGTAAGCAAATTTTCACATTTAGGTAAATATAAAATATGATTATGGTTGTTAAATCCCTTTTTCTAGCAATATTCCTAGGTTTTAAACAAAATGTCTTGGAAGGAAACATCAACTTGTCATTTTTTGGTAGTTTTAAAGTCTAATTTTTAAAAGTCTATGTACAGTACAGGCTTCTAGTTATAAGATAAATAAGTTCTAGGAACATATAGTTTTTGGCTTATAATAGATATTCAGTGAATACAGGCAGAGTTAAACTGTACTTTTCATAGTCTTGAAGACTTGTGGAAATGTAGCAGTAAATTTTCTTTATTTAGGAATTTTAATACTATACATACTGTTTTGTGTGAGACAATTTAGAAGGCACAGAACTTTTAGAAATTGGAACATATTTGTAGTCATTCTATCTCCCTCACTAATAATAAAGTGAGAAAATATGAAGGTTACAATTTTCCATCCCCACCAACAAATAATTGCACACCCTTGGGAAAGAAAATTAGTTTTCTGGGAAAATTCTCAAAAAAACATGTAAAGGGTTGTACCATAAAATTTATTATTTGATTTCTCTTCATTTGAAGATTTATTAATGTTTTGTTATATAAACTTTCACATAATATTTTATAAATTTGGAAAAGATTCAAATAATATCTGGAAACATAAGTTCTCTGATTTTCTGACTAAATTTCTAGATTTCATATTATCTGGATAATCAACAAGGCATGGTAATGCCATTATACATATTTAAAAATGAAAAAAAGTCCTTTGTGTATTTTTCAAATATATTCATCAAAGAAACAACATAGGAAGAACTATAAAGCATAAACAAAGTCTGTTCATAGATGATGTTATTTTATTCTTTCTTCTTAATACCAGTATTGTGTGCTCAGTATTAATGAAGAATGTTTCTGGATATTTGCCATTATATTTCATAAAGTCTATGCTAGAAACGTTATGCAGATTATTAGTAAATTATCAACAACCCTATGCTAATCTTTTATGATGCACCTAGTGTTTCTGGATTTTGGCTTCTCAGACACCTAGTAGGAATGATTTTGGACTCCACCATAGCTTGGTGGAACTTTATGATGAATGTTAGCCAATATATTGTTAAGTGGAAGTGTCAGGTGTCATTTCTGGATTGCATTATGATTTCATGGGAGCTCTTTCCCTCTGCTTCAGCTAATCACAACTTTGAAGAAGTGCTTCCCTATCAGACTGTGTCACAGAGGGAGCAGATGTGATGGAGAGCAGATATGAAAGAGTTTGTCAATTCATGACAAACAAAATACCCTTTCTTTTGATAAGCCACTCAGGTTTTAGGGTTATTTGTCACTGCAGCCTAACCTACACTAGTATTAACTATTCTATTTTATACATTAAAATAAATTACACAGCTAGTAAGGGGGTGAGTTAAGGCACAAACTGGTCTGTTTCTAAAATGCATGCTTTTCTGTACAACCCACAGTGTCAACGGTCATCCCATATCCCAGAACCAACTCTTTTACTTTCAGTCATTCAGTTTTCAAGCCCTTGTGAATATCTCAGATATTTTTGGTATTGTTGTAGAACACTAAGTTCACTTCTTTCAGAATGCATTAAAATGCATTATTTACTTAAGGCTTAAGTTCCTGACTCTGTACTGTTATTATTTTGCATAAGGAGAACATTGAGAATTATGTAGAACATTTCATGGTCTTGATGTTACATAACTCCCAGCTGCTGACCATATGAAGAAGACACATAAATGATTGCAAACAAAATAGTTTTATTAAAAATATGTGTGCTCTGAGATTGACTACCAATAGTGCAAATTCTTAAACTTTTGTTTGATTTAGAACATATAATAAATTTGGCATGAGGAGCTTAATTATAATGCAGTTCCATCTCTTTGTGTTTAAAATAATATTTTCATTAATGGAAAAATGTTTCATTGCTCTTACAGTCCATTTGCTATTAAAGTTCAGAAGTTTGGGGTAAAAGTGTCTACTTTTGTTTTCTTTGTTTTACATGCATCAACTTAGTTTATACACAGTCTTTATTCATTTTGCACCAAAATGCTACACTAAATAATGGACTATTGGACACTACTTGGAATGAATAATAATCCAATATTCATGGTATATGCAACATTTTTTAAAAATTAAAATTGGACTTTATTTCCATAGTTCTGACACAAATCAGGTAACCATTAAATTATGTAATATTTAAGTTTTGTATTATACTTGTAACTATAGATTTCACTGATCTATAATGTGTTTTGGTTACAAGCAAAATTATTGATTTTACTTGCTCAAGTGCCAATAGGAAGTGACTAAGGGCATCTTAATCCAAAATCTAAAGGCAGGAGCCTCAATTAATATGTCCAATATTCCAAGAAGTAAAAAAAAAATACAAGCTGGATCCAATCCTCATTCAAGAAAGTATATTCTAAAGAGAAGTGTTCTAAAAATTGTGTTCTAAAACGAAACCATAACCAAAAATCATAGTCTAGAACATAATTAGATTTCAAAAACATTCTTTTTTTTAAAAAGATTTTATTTTTTTATTTATTTGACAGACAGAGATCACAAGTAGAGAGGCAGGCAGAGAGAGAGGGAGAAGTAGGTTCCCCGCTGA
This sequence comes from Mellivora capensis, assembly GCA_004024625.1. Lineage (NCBI taxonomy): Eukaryota > Metazoa > Chordata > Mammalia > Carnivora > Mustelidae > Mellivora > Mellivora capensis. Next base: position 11,352 of record PISX010007009.1, on the reverse strand, counting down.
GCAGAGAGCCCGATTCGGGGCTCGATCCCAGGACCCTGGGACCATGACCTGAGCCGAAGGCAGAGGCTTTAACCCACTGAGCCACCCAGGTGCCCCTAGATTTCAAAAACATTCTGATTTGACTTTGGAAGGGTCTTTTATCCTCTAAGTGGATTTCTTCTTCCTCAAAAATTTCATAAAATGTTAGAATAATATCATCCCTCCAGTATTATTGTATCTAATATAAATAGCCTGAAAAACTGAAAAGACTATAATTATACTGTTACATTTTTTATAAGCTTTAAAACATTACAAGAAAAAGGTAAGACTTAGGCTAGGAGGAATCAACTGCAAACCACATAACCAATAATGGATTAATTTTCAGAACATATAAATGACAGCTAAAGAGGAACATGATAATATACATTCAACTCCCCTAAATGAAAAAATATGAATACTATTTTCATAGAAGAAAAAAACATGTGTGTAATAAACATAATCATGGAATTTCAAATTAAACCACAACTGCCATCATCTTATACTTACTAGTATGGAAAAACTAGAAAATGAGAAAATTAGCTAGTAAGAAAAAGAAAAAATTAGCTAATAAATAATTCATAAGAATGTGAATAATTGTAATTCATGTGCACTGCTGGTGGCATATACACAGTACCCTCACTTTAGAAAACAATTTGGCATGATTTTTAAAAATAAACATGTACACATCTTACAAACTATTTCAGTTCTACATATATACCATGAGTTTCTCCAGGATTATGTTCCAGGAGACATGTACAAAAATAATAGAGTTGTTTATAATATAAAAACACTGGAAACAAATCAAAATATCTGTCATATTGAGAATGGTAAACATGATGTGATGTAGTTACACATTATAATGCAAAAACAACAGCAATAATAAATGAGCTTCATCTACATATATCAACAGAGCTGCATTTTTTGAACATTATATGTAGTGTCATAAAAATCTTGTAATAGAACACATACTTTCTGACATGATTTAAATTAAGTTAAAACACAAGTAAACTAAGGTATTTATTGTTAGGGAACATGTATATGTGTTAAAAGTATAAAGAAAGTAATGTGTCAAGTAGTTAAGTCTATATATAAAGTATCAAAAAAGTATAACATTGTAACACTCCAATATTTACTTTCACACCTTATACTGGGCAGCTTCATGCTAATGTGCTTTTTCAATGGTGTTTTCAGTTGTATAGTGAAAAGCCATGAACTAAACTTCTATGTGTATTATTAATTTTAAAAATTTCTATCAATGTACATTTTCTGTCTAAATCAACCAATCTTTTTTAAAATATTTTATTTATTTGTTTGAGAAAGAGAGCACTAGAAAGAATAAGTATGGGAGGGGAACAGAGGAAGAAGCAGGCTCCCTACTGAGCAGAGAGCTGGATGTGGGGCTCTATCCCAGGACCCTGGGATCATGACCTGAGCTGAAGGCAGACAGATTCTTAACCAACTGAGCCACTCAGGCACCCCTCAACCAATATTACATAATTTAAATAAATGTCTTGTTCTGGTATTAGGACTGAGACATGAGCTTCATAAAACCATTGCAAAAAAAGGAATTATATATTAAAAAGGTAACCACATAAAACACTTAAAACTCACTGATACTTATGATTCCAAGAGGAACCAGAACCCATAGGAATGGTGGCAGTTACATGAAAGACACCCAATAAGTGTAAATTGGATAAATGGATTTTGGCACAAAGGGAGGTAAATGTTTGTGTGTAAACATTTTCACACTCTAAGAAAGGACATTGCATAGGACATTATAAAAGTTTACATTCAGCTTAATGGTTTCATTCCTAATTTTTGTTTATGTAAGGGTTTTATGCCCAATTCAAACTTCTCCTTTTCTTTCTCCAAATAGATTCTATCCTTCACTGCAAGGTAAAATAATTTGTTTAATAACTTTTTTTGTTACTGTTGATTCATGAGGAAGTATAATCAGTAGAAGAAATCAAAAGTGTAAGTTCTATTAATCTTACACACAAATTGTTTTGTTTCCTGCAAGTTTGAAAAAGATACCCAAGGATTGCCTAGGTGGCTCAGTGGGTTAAGCCTCTGCCTTCGGCTCAGGTCATGATCTCAGGGTCCTGGGATGGAGCCCCGTGTTGAGCTCTCTGCTCATCAGAGAGCCTGCTTCCACCCCTCTCTCTCTGCCTGCCTTTCTGTCTACTTGTGATCTCTGTCTGTCAAATAAATAAATAAAATATTTTTTAAAAAAAGAAAAAAAAAAGACACCCCAAAGTAGTTTTTCTTTCTTTTTTTTTCCTTAAGTTTTTATTTTAATCACCTGGTGCTTATCACATGTGCACTCCTTAATCCCTACCACCTATTTAATCCATACCCCCACAAATCTCCCCTCTGGTAACACTGTTTGTTCTCTATAGTTAAGAGTGTTCCTTGGCTTGTCTCTCCTTCTCTTTTTCCCTTTGCTCCTTAGTGGTTTTTTTTTTTTTCTTAAATTCCACATATGAGTGAAATCATATAGTATTTGTCTTTCTCTGACTGATTTATTTCACTCAGGATTATACTCTCTAGTTCCATCCACATGATTGCAAATAGCAACATTTCATTATTTTTTACCTCTGAATAATAATTCATTATATATATAATATATAAATTCATATTATATATATATATATATATATCAATCACACCTTATTCATTCATCAGTGGACTGATGAACTTGTGCTATTTCCATACCTTGTCTATTGTAAATGATGTTGCCATAAACATAGGAGTGCATGTGTCCCTTTGAATTAGTATTTTTGTATTCTTTGAGTAAATACCTAGTAGTGCAATTGCTGGATCATAGGATAGTTCTATCACTAACTTTTTGAGGAATCTCCGTACTGTTTTCCAGAGCTGTTGTACCAGTTTGCTTTGACTTTTTCTCCACATCCTTACCAGCACCTGTTGTTTCTTATGGTTTTATTTTAGTCATTCTGATAGGTGTGAGAGGTTATCTCATTGTAGTTTTGATTTGTATATCCATGATGATAAGTGATGCTGAGCATCTTTTCATATGTCTATTGGCCATCTGTATGTCTTCTTTGGAGAAATGTCTGTTCATATCTTCCGCTCATTTTTAAATTAGATTATTTACTTTTGGGGTGTTGAGTTTGATAAGTTCTTTATATATTTTGGATACTAGACCTTTATCAGATATGTCATTTGCAAATATCTTCTCCCATTCAGTAGGTTGCCTATTAGTTTTGTTAATTGTTTCCTTTTGCTGCACAGAAGCTTTTCATTTTAATGTGGTTTCAGTAGTCTATTTTTACTTTTTCTCCCCTTGCCTCAGAGGACCAATCTAGAAAAAGTTGTAACAGTCAATGCTAGAGAATGTCTGTGTTCTCTTCTAGGATTTTTATGGTTTCAGGTCTCATATTTAAGTATTTAACCTGTTTTGACTTTGTTTTGTGAATGATGTAAGAAAGTTATCCAGTTTCAATCTTTAGCATGTTGCTGTCCAGGTTTCCCAACACCATTTGTTGAAGAGACTGTCTTTTTCTCACTGTATATTTCATCCTGCTTTGTCAAAGATTCATTGACCATATAATCGCAGGTTTATTTCTGAATTTTCTATTCTGTTATATTGATTTGTATGTCTCTTTTTATGCTGATACCATACTGTTTTGATCATTACAGCTTTGTAATATAACTTGAGGTCTGGAAATTATAACTCCAGTTTTGCTTGTCTTTTTCAAGATTGTGTTGGCTATTTAGGGTATTTTGTGGTTGGTTCTATACTAAATCTAGAATTGTTCATTCTGGTTCTGAGAAAAATGCTGTTGGGATTTTGATAGATATTGCATTAAATATGTAAATATTAAATATTACTTAGGGCAATAAGGCATTTTAGCAATATTTGTTCTTCAAATCCATAAGCTTGAAATGTTTTTCTGTTTCTTTGTGTTGTCTTCAATTTCTTTCATCAGTGTTTTATAGTTTTCAGAGTACAGGTCTTTTACCCCTTTGGTTAGCTTTATTCCTAGATATCATTATTTTTGGAAATAATTTTTGTAATTATTTTTGGGATTATCTCTTAATTTCTCTTCCTGTTTCTTTTTCTGTGATGTATAGAAATGCAACAGATTTCTCAATGTTGATTTTGTATTCTGTGTGTGTCTTTATTAAATTTGTTTATCAGTTCTAACAGTTTTTTAGTGGTCTTTCAGGTTTTCTATATAGAATATCATGTCATCAACAAATAGTGACAGTTTGACTTATTTCTTGCTGATTTGGATATCTTTCATTTCTTTTTGTTGTCTGATTGCTGTGGCTAGGACTTCCAGTACTATGTTGAAGAAATATGATAGGTGTGGACATGTCTTGTTCCTGACCTTGTTCCTGACTCTCAGTTGAGATGGTATTAACTGGGGAGTTTTCGTATATTACCTTTATTATGTTGAAGTATGTTCCCTCTAAATGTACTTTGTTGAGAGTTTTTATCAGGATGGATGGTGAACTTTGTCAAATGCATTTTCTGTTTCTACCGAAATGATTATATGGTTCTTACCCTTTCTTTTATTGAAGTCATGTATCATACAGTGATTAATTGGGAATATTGAACCACCCTGGCAACCAAGGAATAAATCCCACTTGCTTATGGTAAATCATTTTTTAAATGTATTTTTGGATTCAATTTGCTAGAATTTTTTGGAAAATTTTTGCATCTATGTGTATCAGAGATATTAGCCTACAGTTTTGTTGTTGTTGTGGTTTTTTTTTTTTTTGTGGTATCTTTATCTGGCTTTTGGTATGAGCGTAATGCTGGCCTTATAGAATGAGTGTGGAAGTTTTCCTTCCTTTTCTATTTTTTGGCATAGTTTGAGACAAATATTGTTAACTTTTCTTTAAACGTTTGGTAGAATTCACCTGTGGAGCCATCTGATCTTGGACTTTTGTTAGTTGGGAGTTTATTGATTGTTGATTGACTTCCTTGCTGGTAATTGGTCTTTTCAAGTTTTCTATTTCTTCCTATTTCAAACTTCCTATTTCAACCTAGTTTTGGCAGGTTATCTATTTCTAGGAATTTATCTATTTCTTCTATGTTGTCCAATTTGTTGGCATATAGTTTTTTAATATTCTCTTATAATTGTGGTGTTTGATGTTATTTCTCTTCTTTCATTTGTGATTTTATTTATTTGGGTCTTCTCCCTTTTTCTTGATAGGTCTGGCTAGAAATTTATCAGTTTTATTGATTTTTTTCCAAGGAAACAACTCCTGGTGTCATCAATCTACACTATTGTTTTATTTCCTATGTATATATTTCTGCTCTAATTTTTATTATTTCCTTCTTTCTGCTGGTGTAGGTTTTGTTTGTTTTTCTTTTTCTAGCTCCTTTGGATGTTAGATTAGGTTTTTTATTTGATTTTTCTTGCTTCTTGAGATAGATCCGTATTGTTATAAATTTCCCTCTTAGAACCTCTTCTGCTGCATCCCAAGATTTTGAAACATTGTTTTTCTTTTACATTTGTTTCCATGTACTTTTTAATTCATCTTTTAATTCCTGTTTGATTCACTCAATATTTAGTAGCATGTTACTTAACCTCCATGTATTTGTGGTCTTTCCAGATTTTTTCTTGTGTTTGACTTCTAGTTTCATTGCATTGTGCTCAGAAAAGATGCATGTTATGACTTCCATCTTTTTGAATTTGTTGAGGCTTGTTTTGTGGCCTAAAATGTTATCTATCCTAGAGAATGTCCCATGTGCATTTGAAAAGAATGTGTATTCTACTGTTTAAGATGAAATGTTTTGAACATATCTGTTAAGTCCATCTGGTCCAATGTGTCATTCAGTGCCATTGTTTCCTTGTTGATGTTCTGTTTAGATGATTAGTCCACTGATGTAAATGGGAAGTTGAAGTCCCCTAGAATCATTGTATTATAATCAATTAGTTTTTTTATGTTTGTTATTAACTGTTTTATATATTTATGTATTTGTGTGTTCCTATGTTGTGTGCATAAATATTTATAATTGGCATATCTTCTTGTTAAACTGTCCCCTTTATTATTATAAAGGGGATTTCTTTGTCTCTTGCTATAGTCTTTGTTTTAAAGTCTATTTTAAGTCTGGCATAAATATTGCTACTTCAGCTTTCTTTTGACACCCTTTTGCATGATAATTATTTCTTCACCCCCTTACTTTCAATAAGTGGTTTTAGGTCTGAAATGAGGCTCTTGTAGGCAGCATATTGATGGTCTTGATTTTCTGTCCATTCTGTCACCCTGTGTCTTGACTGGAGCATTTAGTCCATTCACATTCAAAGTAATTATTGATAGATATGTATTTATTGCCATTTTATTACTTCTTTTATGGTTGTTTCTGAAGACTTTCCTTGATCCTTTCTTGTCTCTCTCTCTCTTTCATGGTGTGCTGGTTTTCTTTACTGATATATTTGGATTTCTTTCTCTTTATTCTTTGCGTATTTATTAGTGGTTTTTGATTTGTTGTTCTCATTAAGTTTGTATATAACGTCTTCTGTACATAGCTGTCTATATTCAATTGATGGTCGTTTAAGTTTGAACCAATCCTTACTCCTTTCCTCCCCATGTTTTAGGCATATGGTGTCATAATTTACATCCTTTTATTTTGTGAGTTCCTTGACTGATTTTTTAACAGAATATTCACTTTTACTCATTTTGTGTTTCCTACCATCACACTGCTATTTTTGGTCTTTTTTTTTCCCCCACTCTAAAGTTTCCCTTTAATATTTCTTGCAGGGCTGGGTTAGTGGTCATGAACTCCTCTAGTTTTTATTTGTCTCGAAAATTCTTTATCTCTCCTATTCTGAATGATAGCCCTGCTGGATAGAGTATTTTTGGCTGTAGGTTTTTCCCATTCAGCACTTTGAATAGATCATGCCACCCCTTTCTGGCTTGGAAAGTTTCTGCTGAAAAATCCACTGGTAGCCTTATGTGGTTTCCTTCGAATGTAGCTGTCTCATTTTGTCTTGCTGCTTTTAATTTTTTTTTCTTTACTACTAAATTTTGCCATGTAGATCCACTTTTGTTGAGTGTGTGTGTGTGTGTGTGTGTGTGATTTTCTGTGTCTCCTGGATATGGGTATCTTTTTCTTTCCCCAGATTAAGGAAGTTTCCAGCTATAATTTCTTCAAACAAATTCTCTGCCACCTTTTCTGTCTCTTCTTTTTCTGGGATTCCTATAGTACAAGTGTTATTGTGTTTGATGGAGTCACTGAGGTCCCTAAGTTTGTTCTTGTTTTGCATAACTCTTTTTCTCACATTTGTTCAGCTTGATTACTTTTCATTACTCTGTTTTCTAGATCATTAATTCATTCATCTTCTTCCCCTAGCCTACTGTTCATTCCATCAAGCATGTTTCTCTTTTTTTTTTTTTTTGAGTCCTTTATCTCTACTATGCTACTCCTTATCTCTATGCTGATGGTCTTACTGATGTCCTCCCCTCTTTTCTCAAGTCCAGTGAGTATCTTTATGATCACTGCTTTAAATTCTCAATCAGGCATGTTACTTATATCTGCTTCACTTAGATCTCTGGCCAAGACGTTGTCCTATTCTTTTTATTAGGACAAATTCTTCTGTCTTCTCACCTTATCTAAGTGCCTTTTTCTCTGTGTTAAGGAAGTCAGTTATGTCTCTTGCTCTTGAGGGTAATGGCTTTATGAAGGTCCTGTAGTGCCCTGCAGTGTAGTGTCTCCTGTTCCTCAGGACCTGACAGTTCTGGGTGTGTCTCCAGTGTGTGCTGTGTGTGCTCTGTTGTTGTGTCCTGACCTCTTTATCCTTTAGGCCAGTCATTTGCAGAGGCTTTCTTTGCCTGTTGTGGGCAGTGTTTAGTCCCTGGGTTTAATATGGCACATTTTAATGAGATGTGCTCTGATCTGCCTGTGAAATGAGAACTGTCACTGCCGTTGGATCTGAGGACTTGCAAAACTTCCAGGTCGGGAGACATGGTATTGACAGGGGTTTGGGTCAGTCTTGGGATGGGGAAGGGAGGTCTGCCACACTGGGACTGAGGCAAGGGTGACTGGGAAGGGAAGTTCCACCAGAACATGGGTGTATAAGCCCTGACTTTGCCAACTAGATTATATGGTGACATTTTCCACAAACTGAATGAGCTAAATCTATTACTCTGAAGTTAGAGTAAAATGCATTTAAAGCACTAATACTCACATACATAATACACAGGAAAACATATCCTTTACTATTATTTAAATCATAGTCATTTTTATATCAAATTTAAAATGAACAAGAGGGTGTACAGAATTTCAAAATTCTTTTACATGGTATGCAAGCAAACATGTTCCATTTAGAATATGCAGACAGGAGAGAAATGAGCTGCCAGTATAATATGAAGACATATTTTGTTTAATTAACAATTGATCATGAGGTTGGGCCTATACATTACTTACAAAAAGCTATGGATTTATAATAAACTTCTAAAATCTCCACACACAAAACCAAATATGTAGGTTTTGTGATTGATACCTTCAAAGGTTTTATTTTGATGAGCTGTTATAAGAGCAGGTCTCACTACTGTGAAATAAGCACAGGAAATGCAACATAATGATAAGGATCTAAATGGCATAATGGTTATTCTTTTGCATCTAAATTATGTAGTCACTAGTCATTCATGGAGTATGCATTCACACATGGTAAACCACAATTGAGGAGCTGGAAAGGTTTGTTTTGAGGGTGTAAACTAAATCATTTCAGGGCTACAATGACTGAATTGCTGGGTCAGCACCACCTGTTTCATTTATCAAACCAGGTGAGGTGAAGGTGTGGTCAAACAATCAACCTTCTGAAAAATATATGTAGAAGAATTACTGGCTATAAAGCAGCATGAACTGGATATATATATTATAACGTTGATTGGCTTAGACACTGGAACTTTTTTTTTTAACTACACAAGAGTTCTCTTGTTACAAAAATTGTGTTATGCAACAATCACCTGCCAGTGAAATACTGAGCTTCTGACCTAAATTTTAAAATGCATTCTTGGAAATTATGTTCTTACCTCTTTACACGCTAGTTAAAATTCTGATTCTCAAGACATTTCATCACACAATGACCGTATACACGTGATTTTAAATACCTACAAATAAACAAAAGCTCTTGATCAATGATTTATGTTACCATATAACCAGATGCTTTCCATTTTTATTAAAAAGATGAAGAAAATAAGTATTTCATTTCATTTAGTATCACTTGGACACAACTTAGAAAAATAAAAAACTCAAAACAAAACAATACCATATCATTTTGGTATAAGTAACTGGTAACAGAGAATTTGGGAACCATGTTGTAGTAAAACCTAAGGAATAAAATCTCTTCTCTATTACTGTTAGAGCTACTCTCAATTGGTTAGAAACCTCACTTCATCTTCCTACATGTATTATTTTTCCTTTATATTTAACTAAGAGTACTATTTTAAAGAAAAACATCAGCCTTTTTAATATCACAGTTATTCTCAATGGAAAATGAATTCAATAATTCAATATACTAAATGCATTTTCTAAGTTGAAATTCAACAAACTATTGATCCATTTCTGTAAGGAAACAAATACATTTTATAATGTTTTCCTCTTTCTTTACCCTGACTAGAAATAAGGCTTTTAGAGTTAACTTATCTTAGTTACCTTTTAAATTCTCTTTTGGGACGTCTGGGTGGCTCAGTCAGCTAAGCATCTGCCTTTGGCTCAGGTCATGATCCCAAGGTCCTGGGATCATGTCCTGCATTGGGCTCCCTGCTCTTTGGGGAGTCTGGTTCTCCCTCTTCTCCCAGCTTCTCTCTCTTGCTATCTCTGTCTCTCTCAAATAAATAGATAAAATCTTTAAAAATAAAAATAATAATAAATTAATTATCTTTTAAAGTGGTCATTTTAAACTACAAGATGTTGCAACAAATGGCATATTATTTTGTACAGCAATGTTTTTTAAAATTTATCATATTTTTATTAAATTACCCTCAAACTAGCTGAGTATTTTGAAAGCAAATACATAGAAAGGATTGAATATATTTGTTCATTATTTTCTGACACCTCCCTTCCTCTTGATGCTTTCTCTGCCCTTCTCTGTACTATTTTGTGCCCCAAGAGGCTGTTTCATTTAGTCTTTGGCTTCCAATTAGATTTGGTTATTTTAAGAGTTTTTCAACCAAGACACCATTGACATGGTTGGATCATTTTTTGTTGTTTTTGTTGTTATTATGGGGGTCCGTCCCATGCATTGTAGGATGTTTAGCAACACCATGGCTTCTACCCACTAGATGCACCTCCTCCTTCTATCATTGCAATCAGAAAATGTTTCCAGACATTGTCAGATGTCCTGTTGGTAAGGCAAAATGGCCTCTGTTGAGAACCACTGTGTTAACAAGAGGAAGCAATAGGAGATGGAGGAAGGAAAGGAGAAATAGTCTGTGTAGTTAAAGCTATACCAGCCCGCTTTGCCAGTTGCTTAATTCTTCTGTTTGTGACTTTTACCTTATGTCCCTTTTCAAGGCTGTGTTTCTCTCTGGGTTTTTGTAACAGTAACAACATCCCCTCCCCTTGCCACATCAGGTCTAGGGGTGGTAATGACTTCCCACTGTTGCCAGTCCTTGGAGGATTCACTGGCCTTTTATGATTCTTTATATCCTCACACTCTAATTAAACTCTGTTTAAGCTACACCTTTTTGGAAGATGATTTATATGTCCAGTAAGCACAGTGTTTTTATTTAACACTAATTCCAGATCATTCTCATCTCTATGTCTCTCTCTTCCTTTATCTAACTCTTTTTTTTTTTTTTTAGATTTTTATTTTTTATAAACAAATTTTTATCCCCAGGGGTACATGTCTGTGAATCGCCAGGTTTACACACTTCACAGTACTAACCATAGCACATACCCTCCCCAATGTCCATTACCCCACCCACCTTTCCTGACCCCCTCCCCAGCAACCCTCAGTTTGTTTTGTGAGATTAAGAGTCACTTATGGTTTGTCTGCCTCCCAATCCCATCTTGTTTCTTTTCTTCTTTTTCTGCCCCCCTAGTCCCCCATGTTTCATCTCCACTTCCTCATATCAGGGATATCATATGATAGTTGTCTTTCTCTGATTGACTTCTTTCACTAAGCATGATACCCTCTAGTTCCATCCACGTCGTTGCGAATGGCAAGATTTCATTTCTTTTGATGGCTGCATAGTATTCCATCGTGTATATATACCACATCTTCTTGATCCATTCATCTGTTGATGGACATCTAGGCTCTTTCCATAGTTTGGCTATTGTAGACATTGCTGCTATAAACATTCGGGTGCACGTGCCCCTTCGGATCACTACGTTTGTATCTTTAGGGT